>OVAN01016028.1:236-10883 GCA_900406275.1 Anastatica hierochuntica
TTGTTGATATAGGATTTCATGTTTAGGGATATTATCTAACGGATCTTCATCTATAGTTAATTGTAATGCATGAAACTGAATTTATCACTTAGTTTCTGATCTTAGGTTGTTTAACTGCTGGAAGGTGAATGTTTAAAAGCCTGAAAGAATTATAGATGAACAATTCTTCTTAAGCAAACGGAAGTTGATGTTTAAGTGAATTGTGAACTTATCAAATCTGTTAGTAATGCATGACTAGAAATCGAGGGTCAACGGAAGTTAGTCTTGAGGTTTCTAGTGCATAGGGCGCTGATACTATGGAAGTAGATCAGTTCTAGATTAGAATTTGAGTTCAAGATGATTCTTAACCTCTTCCCTAATCTGTAGTTTAAGTCAACAATGAAATGTTTCCCTGAGAATACCTTATGCCCAACACTTGTCTGAATCGTTTACAACCTTACGTTGCTGCCTGCTTTTCTTTGCTTTCATTGACCTCGACAAAGCTTATCCAAAGGTCCTTTCCCACTAATGCACATAGACAAGGATGTTGATGCCAAGGCAGAGCATCAATTGATGAGTTTCATTGACGCAGTCAGTGGCTACAATCAGATCCTAATGCACCCTGGAGACGAAGAAAAAATAGCCTTCATGATGTCTAGGGGCATCTATTGCTACATAGTAATTCCTTTTGGGCTCATGAACGCGGGATCATCCTATCAACGCCTCGTGAACATGATGTTCGTTGGACAAATAAGACGGACCATGGAGGTCTACATCGATGACATGTTGGTGAATTCCGTTGAAGCTTAGGATCACATCCCTCATCATAAGTAGTCTTTCTCCACCCTGAGGAAGTACAACATGAAGCTCAACCCCATCAAGTGCTCTTTTGTAGTCAGCTCTGGGAAATTCCTGGGCTACATCATGACTTATCGGGGCATAGAAGCTAATCCCGAGCAGATAAGAGCTATCCACACCATACCTTCCCAAGGAACCCCACAAAAGTCCAAAAGCTAACGAGAAGAATGACGGCCCTGAGTAGGTTTATCTCGAGGTTTTTCGATAAGTCGCATGCCTTCTTTGAGGTGTTGAAGAAACCAAAACCCAAGGAGTTCGTATGGCATGAGAAGAGCAAGGTAGCGCTGGTCAACTTGAAGGAGTACCTAACCATGCCTCTGTTTCTGTCGAAGCCCTTAAATGGAGAAGCGCTGCTACTGTATTTAGCCGTGTCTGAACACGTAGTTAGCACGGTTTTAGTCAAAGACAAAGGAAGCAAACAACACCCTGTGTATTATGCAGCAAATCCCTACTAGATACGGAAACAAGATACATTCACTTGGAGAAGTTTGCCTTGCCCTTGGTCGTGGCAGCACGAAAGCTTCGGCTATACTTCGAATGATAAGGAGGCGAGATGGTAAGGATTCGACCCGGAGGAGAGGATCGCAACAAAAGCATAATGGACGAGGAAGCAGCTGCATCTTGGGGAAGACGAGACGATCGCCCTGAAGCGCAGCAGTTGGCGGAGGTGGCGTGACGCGATGTCAAAGGCGATCGCGATCATGGAGACAAAGGGGGAGGCGAAGCAACACAGGTGAGGATCCATCGTGAGGAGCTAACGCCAGAGGAGGATCCACAAGAGGAAGCTGTGTTGGATGAGACGACTGTCGGCATGCGGGAGACGGTTCGGAAAAAGGCAGAAAACTGAGGAGGCGAAGCATTGTCTCGGGTTAGTGTTATCCCCGGGATGGAGCTCACGCCGAAGAAGGCTCCACGGCGTGTCGGAGCAAAACATAGACCCGTGTGCTCAGTGCCGGTAAGGAGTGTGGAGGCAACGGTGGTATGAGTCTTAGTTGTGTGCTCGACAAGGAATCAGACCCGATATGACTTGGCTCGAAGGCTAGGGATTTCGGGTGGAGGAGAAAGGGAGTGGGTCGAAGGCTTGTGGGCCCTTAGTAAGTCGAGTGTGCACAGTGCCACCGTGGGCCTAGGGAAGAGTTTGGCTAAGGTGGAGGTGAAGCGGGATTGGCCGGTGGGTCTAGTGTCTTATGGGCCAAGAGAGGTGTTGGATTGAGGCCCAATAACTTTCTTGGAGTTTGGGCCTTAGGAGAGAATAAGGAATCAGAGTTCATTAAGCCTGGTTAAAAATTCCAAGGAGCGGGAGCTAGAGTCCAGGAGAAGGTGGAGTCGAACTTAAAAGAAGATCGAAGGCGTTCTCGAGGCAAACAACTCATATTTCTGGAAGACGGAGTAACAGCCTTAGTTCCCGAGGCATTTCCGAGAAAGTCGTTCCCCTCGATAAGTAAATTACCATTTTTCCCCTGGCCCGAGCTTCTATTTTGGAAGTTTCCAAATATGGCATGTACCATATTTGGAAAGTTTCTATTTTTGGAAAGTTTCCTTTAACAGGTTTCTTTTTTTGGGTAACTTTCCATTTATGGCAGGTTTCGACAAATAGGAAGTTTCCTTTTTTGGTAGGTTTCCATTTAAGGTCTAATTCGGATTTCCTGTCTTAAGGTTCCTCTTTCGGAGGTGGAGTTGCATGAGGTGAGCATGGAGGGATCTCTGATGGTGATAAACAAGATGTTGCATCATCCAATGTTGATGATCTAACTTCTTGGGTAAAAAGGATGATGGAGGAGGCGCTTGCTTCAAGATTTGTGAACATGGACACATGGCGAGAGACTGTTCCCAAGGAGGCGGAGGATCATTGTCGGTAAGCCAAGCTAGCTATCCGTATGTATGGCAAAGGTGAGGAGGTTCTCGATCTTTACCGATCTTGGTAGTCGTTTAATTCAGTACTCGAAGGTTAAACTCAAAACCAATTGACAGGGTATAAGCCTTGGAAAGCTAAAAACTATGTATTGCTTCAACATAAATTATATACGCATAAGTGCGATTGCTAGTTGGATCGTTAAGTTAAGCCTATAATAGCACCAGACATTTGGGCACCTAAGTTAACTAATAAAAAGATTAGGTTAAACCGATATTGCTTGATAATTACGCAAGGGAGTCTTAGTACTAGAATAACATGGTGATTATTTTATTATGTGGTTGGATAGTCGCATATCTTTTTTACGGGTGTAATGCACCCCGGCAGGGGCTAGGGCCTCGGGCGAGGTTGAATGCTCGTTTCCTCACAAAGGGAGCAGATGCAATAAACCCCAAATGTTGTGGTTGAGTGTCGCGTCCAAAGTGTCAAGACGAGGTGGAAAAGGACCACGTGAGTAACCCTTAGATTGGGGGACGAGCGATAAATAGGCCGACCCCTGGAACCGATCTAGGATGAAAACAATAGTAAGCCTTGATGATGGGACGGCAGTGAGCAAGCTGATTGTGCCCGTGAAGCCGGGCAAGAAGGACTCTCTGAATGATGTGTGCTCGGGCAGGGGGTTAGTGGTTACAGAAAGTGTGGAAGTGCCGAATTGTGTAATGCCACGGTTGA
This sequence comes from Anastatica hierochuntica, assembly GCA_900406275.1. Lineage (NCBI taxonomy): Eukaryota > Viridiplantae > Streptophyta > Magnoliopsida > Brassicales > Brassicaceae > Anastatica > Anastatica hierochuntica. The sequence goes on from OVAN01016028.1 coordinate 3,658, forward strand.
GGGCCGGTTAAGACCGGACAGAGGAATTAAACCTGGTTTTGAAAAGGATTTGAGAAATTTGGAGTCTAGTAAATTAAGGAAAAGTTTTTGAAGGATTTCATTGTGGTAATCCGTTAATCCCCGGTTTTCAGTAACGGGGATGTTACAAGTGTTATCAGAGCCTACGTTAAAGGCCGCTCCGGTTCTGACCCGGAGAGTCATAGTTTTACAAAGTCAAAACGTTTCCCGAAAAATATCAAATTCAAAAGTTTTCTGGACATATCCCCTAAAACACTGAATTGAGAAAAGAATTTCAAAACACCAACTCCATCATTGATCTCACTTCTAACCATTGTCGTTTCGTTTTTTCTTCAGGTATGGTGGAGGCTCATTTCCTTGAGGAGGTTTCAGGACTCACGCTCAAGCCAGGAAATGAGCGCATCGCTATGGGTATGGGGCACAGCTTGCTTTACCACCTCTATTGGTTTGTCATCCTGTCACGCGACGGTTCATGCGCACAAAGGTAGCATCAACCTCTAATGGAGAGTCCGAACCGGAGAGCGACCCGTAAGAGGAGAGGAAGGGCCAGAGGAGGAGCCCGCAAAGAACTCAGAAGAAGACCCCGCGAGAAGCCAGAGGAAGATCCCTAGGAAGACCCAGAGATGGATCAAGAGGAGTACTTGGAGGATTCCGAGGAAGATTTGGAGGAGGAGCCGATACCTGCTCCGGTAGGAGACCAAGTCATGGAAATGGACGTGGATCAAGAGGAGGATCACGATGACATCCTCGAGCTGGGAAAAGGATAGGGTCCAAGAGAGGATCCTTAGGACATAAGGAGGAGGCTCAGGAGTGGGAGGACATCAAGAATGATCTGGATGACCTGGAGAAGGAGTCGGAGGAGATCGATGTTTCAAACGGCCCACTTGTGGATTTCGATTCAGATTTGGGTTGAGCCACCTTTGGGAAGCCAGTCCTAGGAATTCTAGGTTAGGGGTAGGAGAGTGGGATCATACATTTATTTAATTGGTTATCCATTGTGATTGATGACTTCTAGACTCGTTTATCTTTTTCTTCTCCTAGTTGGTTAGATCGCGAATTATTTTAAGAATTAGTTTTATTTTCAGAAAGTTGTATGTGTTTCCCAGAAACCCCACCAAAGAAGGACAAGATCGTGAACTGTTAACACTCGACAGAATACGTGTCCAAAAAAGCTAGGAACCTCGACGGGAAGTTGCACTCCGCCTCAGAATTCGGTACGAATTCCCTGTAAGGAGAGAAGATTGTAATAACTCTTAAAAGGCCTTAAAGGCTGATAGCTCAGGTTTTCACTCGAATAATCTACTGCAAGCGTACAGTTAAGAATATTGTAGTGGTTCGGGATCGAATCCACAGATACCAATGTTCACACGTAGAGTATTCGAATTAATGTACAGTCTAAGGCAAAAGGGGTTTTGTTGTGAAGATACTATCAAAATCTAAGCAATGACTAAAGCAGGCAAACAAGGAAATAAGAAAAAAAAGGGGTTTGTAATCAATCAGGAAAAGCGCTGAGCACAGTGTATTCTCAGGGAATTCAATTCATCAGGATTGCAGATTTGTTAGGGAAACAGTTAAGAACTATCTTGAACTCAATTCACAATTTCAGAACTAACCTACTTCTGTAACGCTAATCCTCTATGTTTATGGATACTATACACTAACTTTCGTTGAGTTTTGAATCCTAAACATGCATTCTAAACAAGATTTATTTGTTCACAAATTGCCTAAACTTCAATTTCCAATGGCCTAAGACAATTTGCTCATCTAACATTCTTTCAGGCATTTAATCAAACACTTTTGGTGCGTTAAACAACCTAACATAAGAAACTAGGTGATCAAGCTAATTTCAGCCTTAAGAACAATGTTAAACGAAGATCAATTGATAATTCCTAAGTTCAACAACCTAACAATCACTGAATCATGAAAATCCAATGTGAGAAACCTAAACCCAACTAATGAACTACTCACTCATAGAAACACAACAACCACAAGATGAATCAGAAGAAGACATAATGAATTGCAATGAGTTAAGAGTAAAAGGGTTCAAAAAAGCTTATCAAATCGAAGTACAAGAAGGTATCGTCTCCCACACAGATACAAAGTTTGACGTCTGCTTAGAAAACTAGAAAATAGCATATGCAAAACCTAAAAAATCGAGTCTGAATGTTTGTATATGTATTCGGGTCAAGTCGAGTCATCAAATTAGGTCCGGTTTAAGTCTTGCGTCGAGACAGTGCGCGATCGATCCACATACAATGCACGACCGCGCATTGTCCTTCTGCCAAGAATGTGCATTCTTCAACAAATAGGGATCGGCCAATCCGTGTAATCAGATCGGTCGATCCTTGTATAAATTTTTCCCTTTAAGTTGCGTTCACTCCTATTAGCTCCAAATGCTTATTCAAACGCATCCTTTTCCATATGCTAGACCTATGACCTATAAAACAGTCAAAGAACACCAAACGACTCCAAAAAGAACCAAATACATATTAAAGCACTACTTTTCTAGACTAAAACATACGTAAAAACTTGTAATTCGACAATACATCAAGGGCCCATTAACCTTTCCCCCTAACCTAACCTGGCCCACTAACTAACCCTCTAACCTAAGCTAACTCACCTAATTGTTGTCATTCCTCATTGTCATCATCTCCTCGTCACCATTGAAGAATCAGAGAGAGAGAGAGAGAGAGAGAGAGAGAGAGAGAGAGAGAGNGAGAGAGAGAGAGTGAATGAAGCACGACGACAAGGAGAGAGAAGGAGAAGCACCGTTGGTGGCGGAGGAAGGAAATAAAGCAAACCGCACGACGACGAGGTAAAACCGGAGGCAAGATGGTTGGGATTCAACACAGAGGAGAGGATCACAGCGAAGTAGAACGGGCGAGGAAGCAGCTGTGTCTCGGGGAAGGCGAAACGATCGCCAGTGAAGCACAGCAATTGGCAGAGGCGGCACGGCGCGGTGTCAAAGGCGAGTGGTGGAGACGAAGTGGGAGGCAAAGCAACGTGTGCGGAGATCCACCGTGAGGAGCCAACGGCAGAGGAGGATCCATGGGAGGAAGTTATACCAGAGGAGATGATCGCCTGCGTACGGGAGACGATTCGGGCCGAGGCGGAGAACAGAGGAGGAGAAGTGTAGTTTCAGTTTGGTGTTATCTGCAGGATGGAGCTCACGCCGCAGAAGGCTCCACGGTGAGTCAGAGCGGAGGCAAAGACCCGTGTGTTCGGTGCCGGCGAGGAGCGTAGATGCGGAGGCGGTGTGAGTCTTGGTGGTGTACTCGGCAAGGAATCAGATCTGAGATGCCTTGGCTTGAAAGCTAGGGTCTCAGGTGGAGGAGAAAGGGAGTGGGCCGGAGTGTGCGCAGGGCCACCGTGGGCCTAGGGAGGAGATTGGCTAAGGTGGAGGTGAAGTGGGATTGATCATGGGTTTGGTGTCATTGTGGGCCGAGAGAGGTGTTGGATCGAGGCCCGGTAACTTTCCTGGAGTTTGGGCCTTAGGAGAGAATATGGAATCAGGACCCATTAAGCATGTTCAGAATTCCAAGGAGCGGAAGTTGGAGTCCAGGAGAAGGTGGAGTCGGACCTCGATGAAGACCGAATGCATTCTCGAGCTAAGCAGCCCATGTTTTTGGAAGAGAGAATACCAGCCTTAGTTCTCGAGGCGTTCCCGAGAACGTCGTGTCCCTCGCTAAGTGTAATTACCGTACTACCTCTGGCCCGAGTTTCTATTTTGGAAGTTTCCAAATATTGCAAGTGTTGATAGTATTTTAAGCCATGGGGAATCCTTCTGGTTTAGAGGCAGTACAACAATTAAAGCTAGAAGCAGGAAGAATGCTAATATGCAAAAAGCATACGCCATAAGCCAAGAGTATGCCGACATGCAAGAAGCCGGAAGACAATTCCACCCGATAAAAGGAATTCCTAAAGAGAAAAGGAAATTGACCTAATATCTTAGGATATACACGGTTTTCCTATTTCTAAGGGATGGACATCGACTTTCTCCTATAAATACTTAACCTAAGGGTTAACGTAAGAGATAAACACAAGAAACCCTAGATATTTGTCTATTATATTAAGAGAGACTTTAAGTTCATAAACATCTTTGTACTTTCTGTTTTCCTTGATCATCAATAAAGAATTACAATCGAGTTGTCTCTAGTTTTCGTAGTGTTACAAAGAATCTTGTCCAAAAATCACCAAAACAGTTTAACATTAGAAAGAATCTATTAACTACTTGATTATAGCTAAACACAATATATCGATTCCACAACGATGACGCCGACCAATCCGACTTACGAAGAGATGAGAACTCAACTGGAAACTTTGAAGAAAGAGTTTGAAGAGATGAAACAGGCCTGCAGGGATCAAAACCTGGCGGTAATCAATGCAGCAGCAATGGAAGAGCTTCAAACCTTGAAGCAACAAATGGAGGCGTGCACCAAACAGCTGGAAGAAAACGCACAACGGGTGATGAAACTCGAGCAAGAGAACGAAGCCCTCGGAGAAGTAAACTCAACCTTGATGGCCAACCAAACAGCAAGCCAACGCTTTTGAGCGCATGTGACACGCATGCAAACCCTGGATACTCCCGCTGCTGACGATGTCGCTGGACGTCGGGATTCAGAAGCAAGAGACGGACATCAGAAAAACGGGGCAAGAATTCTTGGTATGGCCCAAGATGGCAATATCGTACATCAGGAATTCTTGAACCTGATATGACCCTGCATTCTGTTGAAACTAGATGCTTAGAAGAAGCTTTTGCCGCTAAATTTGAGGAAATTCACTCCATGATCGAGCGTCTTCCTAGTATTGCGCCTCCCATAAGAAGTGCCTTAAGATCTTACGCATACACTCCTTTCTCCGAGGAAATAACGCTCATCGACATGCCTAGGAAGTTCTCCTTCCCAACCATGAAGTCGTACAACGGGACTACCGACCTCGATAACCACATAGCTCAATACATGTGAAGAATGCTCATTGTAGCTATACCTAAAGAGCATCGAGAAGCTACCATGTGAAAAGGATTTGGTTCTTGTCTCATCGGCGCGGCCTTACAATGGTTCATCAACATACCCAACAGGTATGTCCGCTCCTTTACGGCCTTGACTGATTTGTTAATGTAACGATTTGCCAGCAGCAGAGTTACATCTTAAACCCTAGATGACCTCTACGAAATAGTACAGCACAAGGCAGAGCCCTTGCGCAGCTACATAGCTCGGTTTAATCAAGAGAAGATAACCATACCTAATTGCAGCGTGGTTACTGCCATATCCGCCTTCAAGAAAAGGTTGCTAACAAACGGAGATCTATACAAAGATCTATCCAAGTTTAGCTGCAAAACCATGGACAACGTACTATCCCGAGCCCAGACGCACATCAAGTGGGAAGAGGATCTAGCCGCTAGGTATAGGCATACTCCCAAGTTATAGGCAAGGATAGTACGAACCGAAAAACGTATCAGAGATGAAAAATCGTACAGTAGACCAGACAAGGAAGCAGGAGGCAAAGGAGATAGAGGTAACCATCAGCCTCAGGGTCGAGGAGAAAACGAGAGGTTGGTAACCAATATTTGGCCATACATCTTGAATATGTAAATATCCAAAGGAGAGCTAGTGGAAGTTATGAAGTAGATGGGTCCATAGGTCAACTGGCCTCAGAAGATGAAATCTCTATATCACCATCGAAATTCAATTAAATGATGCGACTTTCACAACGACCACAGTTACCGAACAGAAGATTGCATCTCTCTCAAGATGGAAGTAAATGAAATGCTCAAAAAATGATATCTACGAGAATTCCTCTCATACAAAGCAAAAGATTCGCATATTAACCAGAATGACGACCACCTCATCATGGAGAGTACTCCTGCTTCCCCCAAAACTTGACCGTGTGATTCACGTCATCTCAGAAGGGTCAGAAGTTAGTGGCATTACCCACCTGGCTGCCAAGAAAAATACAAGGACCTCCGTAAATAGCCGAGGCATCTAGGAACCAAAGCGCAAGAGCCTGCAAATAGATGCAATCAACTTCACAGCTGAAGAGCAGGAGAAAGTGCTAGTTCCTCACCACGACACCCTTGTCGTTTCCTTAACGGTGGCAAATTGTTTGGTGAAGAGGGTATTCATCGACAACGGAAGCTCCACCAACGTACTCATCTTATAAGCATATGACGATCTAAGCCTTACCAAGGAAGCCTTAACCAAGAAAACCACGCCACTCGTGGGATTTAGCGGAGAAGTCAAGCAGAAAATCAGAGAAATAACGCTTCCTATCTACGGCGGAGGAATAAACTTGCCACCAAGTTTTCTGTTATAGAGTGTGCATCCACCTACAATATGATCATGTGTCACCCCTAGATACATGAGATGGGATTCGTGCCTTTTACTTTGCATCAAGCACTTAAATTCCTGACACCCTGGGGAATCAGGTAGATCAAAGGAGACCATGAGAATGCTCGATCTTGTTACCAAACGACTCTCAAAGGAAAGAAGACCACCTTGGATCAAATACAAAAGCACCTCTAGCTATGAATTTTGAGCAGCTAGAGGTGGAGCAGCTAGATGAAGTGCCCCTAACACCTGGAGATATCGAAAGGAATCTCAAGATTGGATCAACATTGCAAGAGAATTTGAGGCAACGGCTCATTGATTTCTTGAGATCCAATTCTGATTGCTTTGCATGGTCACACGTAGACATGCCAGGTATAGACCCATAGGTCATAACGCATAAATTGCAAATGGATCCCAATCACCTACCCGTCAAGAAAAATAGAAGGAAATTCTCTCCAGAACATGACGAATCATCAATGATAAAGTCAAGGAATGCTCCCTTGACTTCGTCCCAAGAGGTAAGAGATGCAGGGGGATGTGAATTGTACCATCTTTGGGCTTTATCAGCCAGAGAAAAGATGAACAATTTGCACTTCATATAATCTGGTGGAACACTATTGGAGCGAGTAGTGTTGGCTATCTCTTCGATCATCTCCAGATGTTCCATTGGGTGTTCAGCAGCAAGGCCATGGAATAGATTATGCTTCACCAATTGAATCACATGGGACTTGATCTCGTAGTCTTGCCTCTCAATAGGCGCTAGCCTGATAGAACTTCTATTCATGAAGAAAGCCTCCGGTGAGTCAAAATCTCCAATAGTGGGTCTCCTAGCTGATGGCTCAGGTTTTCACCCAAGAAATCACTGCAAGCATACAGTTAGTA
>OVAN01016029.1:0-10883 GCA_900406275.1 Anastatica hierochuntica
ATGGGTCTTCGGTTATGGCAGCCACTAAATGGTTCGGTTCATAACAATAACCACCAGTCAAACAACGATAAGAGAAGAGTGAAAAGTCAACAAACACAATACCCACTTCAAAGACAGCCATTCAGATTCTCGTTTTAGAAAGCTAACATCTAATCCATGCTTGAACTGTTTAGATCCTGTTTGAGAATTTCAACCTCATTCTAACAGATAGTTTCACTTGCAAATTCTTTCAAAAAAAATATTTAATTTGTTATAATATTAGTATTATTTTATCATAAAGACAAATATAAGTGACGAGGAAAATATATACCGTCGAGATGAGGATATCGAAAATATTAGAGAGAAGAAGAAAAAAAGATTTTGTATAAGTAAATTTTCCTGTTGTCTTTACATATGAGAGTTTTACACTCCTTAGATAGGTAAAATATTAAAATAGTGGGATCCATTTCTTAAATTTAAAATGTAAATTCTTAACAATTAATTACCCATTTAACTTGAGTTTGTTTGCTTGCTTTAATTGACTTTTATAACGAGTACAACCACACAAGTCAATGCGACATATCTCGTAGTTGGCTCATTCCAATATTATAGACATGCTTACTGAATACCGAGGTAGGAATGAATTTTGTGAATAGATCTACAACATTGTCATATGATCTAACATATTGTACTTCAATCTTTTTATTCTTCTCAATCCTTTTAGTGTATGTAGGTACGGGTAAATTATCGGGATACGAAATCCGAACCCGAACCGACCCAAAAAACGGAATCAAATCTGGTCAAATTCCTGATCATATTTCATATAACAATATCTTGGGTTACGGGTTCGGGTTTGAGTATATCCTAAAATCTGAATGTATATCGAATAACCCGAAAGATATACATACATGAAACTTTCATTTAATTATATACTTGTTTAAAACTCAGAGCAATTTTGTTTTGAATTTTTTAGTATTTTGAATAATTATATACTTAATCTAGTAACTTGGGTAATTTTGTTCGATTTTTAATACTTCAGGTAATTTTATAATTTGTCGGATAATTTTATACTCGTTCGGATACTTCATATAATTTTGTTCGGAATTTTTTAGTACTTCAGGTAATTTTATATTTTTTAGGATTTGAAAACCATAATCGAACCCATTCTAAATTCAGATATCTCCGAGTTTTACAAAGTTTACTAAACCCTATACAAACTAGAAAAGAGCTGATCTGAATCCAAACAAAAACATAGGAATCTCTGAATGGGACTTGTGAGCCTCAACTCAAAAACCTGAAGCCCGAATAGATCTTACTCGAACCCGAACGGGTATTGTGGGAGCTAAATCCCACACTTAATATTTGTAAAAGATTTGAAGAGAAAATAAGCTTGCGGGTGAATCCCGTTAGAACTTGAAATAGATTTTTCGATGATGTTTTATTGCTATTGATGAAAGTTACAATTCGACTTTTATGATTATGAAGGTTGATGAAAACAGAAAGTTACAAAGAAGCTTCTGTGAATGTTTATGTGTGTGTTTCCTTCATTAACCAGCCTCTCCCCCTTTCACAATCTGATACCCTCTCCTTATAGTTTTGCGATTTGTTATCTTTCACTACCAGCTTCCGCGAGATCTTAGCCACCAAAATCGGAATTTACTCCACCTCTTTGACTTTGCCTTGGCTTGAATTCAAGCTCCTTTCTTCGCAGGCCATTTGGGTCGTATGGGCTAAAGTTTTATCTCTCTTAAATGGGCATTGCAATTTAGGCAGGATCTGGACCTAACAGTTGTCCCCAACATCTGGGCTGAGATCCACGAAGTCTAAGATGAGAGTAACATAACTCCAAATTTCGATGATTTTCTTATATTCTCGATAGCTCCAAATCCTTTCTCAAAGATTTGAATTTATCATAATCAAGGACTAAGATATGCAGATGTTGATCCAACGGCTGACAATCGAGAGAAGGTGAAATGTTCAGCTTTGAATTTCGCATGATTGAAGTGATATAAAGCAAGAATTAATTGCTTAGTTCCACTTCCACACGTCTCCATTCACGATCATCAAGATAATCTTTCTTTCTCTTCTATATTTTATTGTTCTTATATCAATTTGACTCAGTATTTTAGCTTTTGAATCATTCTTACACACGTTAACCTAAAAGTCTCCAAAATCTTTTCTCTTGTTTTTTTTCATCCTTTCAATTGGGTACTATGTACTTCCTTTATGGTTTCTCAACCGGTTTCTCTTATTCTCTCAAGGGAAAGTCGATGTCGGTAGTTCAAAGGTTTCAAAAGAAGACCAGAAAAGTAAACACGCCAAAAACCCGATGATTTACAAAGATGTGGCAGTCGCCGTTAAGACAGAGATGGTGGTCATGTCTCTTGTCGACGGTGGTTCTGGAGGAACCTCTTTTGGTCCTCACCAAGCCTCGACTCTATCTCACCAAGAGATTGTGAACCTGATGACTGAAGTCGGAGCCTCGAAGGATCTTGCTAGAAGATGTGACCCGAAAGAGACCCCCGAAAACCCTGTACCTTGGATGGTTTTGCATTCCCGAGAACTACATCATTAAGTGTCACCTTAGATTCCCCCTCCCATATCTCCTTTTAAATCTTCTAGATCATTACGGTTTAGCTTTCCCTGACTCTGCCCCTTCGTTATTAGGTTTCTATTAGGTTTAATCGTTAGGCCGAAAGAGGAATGAATCAAGTTCAGAATTAAGGAGTTATTAGATCTCTACATGATTAAGGAGAGTCCCCCGACCAAAGGTGACAACGGAACCTTCTATCTACCAGCCCGCCTTAGTCGAGGAATCTTTAGGTTTACTGCTAATGAAAATTTTTAACGTCAAAGATTTTTCTACAAGAAGATCGATCCAACCATTATTCTAGTGGGTTTTGTGATACATACCTCATGGGCTCACATCTCTGGTTAGAAATATGAAGTAAGCCTTCTAAGGATTCGTCAATTTCATTGATTTCCAACTATGTGCCCCTTTCTTTTGCAGGTTCAATAGAGCCCTTTCGAATCAGTTTCAACCGTGCAACAGTTCTAGTCAACCGATTGAGACCATACCCTGATACCTGGTATGCTTTTCCGTCCTCTAGGATAGGAAGAGCAAGGTTCCCTAAAAGATAGAACTCTCATTTCCCTAACCTGATCTTTGTCAGCTAGTTAAAAGGTATAGCTAGCTTTGCCTATGGACCAGTTCTTCTTCTTATTCAAGATTTTTGCAAATTTCGCTATTCGTATTTCAGTTTGAGAAGATGACGCTCTAATCGAAGTCTTGACCAAAGCAAGCACCTCAGAAACCATCTCAAAGATGCCTCTTCAGCTTTCTTTCTGATCCTTAGACACTAGGACCAGACAAAACAAGCCCACGGGAAGCTCCCGATCATGTGGCAGTGTCGGTAACAAGGTGTCTTTAGGTTCATTCTGAGACACAATCAGAGAAGTTCTGGATGATAGCTCTTTGAAGTCTCCTCTGGTAGTTATCCATATCTCTACCGTTGGTTAGACCTCTAAGGTAGAGGAAGAAGGTGGTGACGGGAAATCCAGAGGTGGATGAATTGGAGGTCCAGGGTGATGAGATGGTTGTTGTCATTGATGATGCTTCTTGTGAACGTGACCCCAGTCCTAAGTTGTCTAGAGGTATTCAAGAGTTTGAACGCCCCTCATTCAAGAGAGCTCGCTCTGAATCAAGTGAGAGAAACTCCATGCTTGTTTAATCAAGAAGTAGCCAAGGTTCGTTGAGCTTTACTCATTCAAAGCCAAGGTCAGTTCTCGATGACATTGGGGTCTGGCAACACTGATGCACCATATGAAACAAGTTGGATCTCCTTTTTCAGTTATCAACAGCTTATCCAACACGAATGAGTTCCTGGATGTTGCTTATCATCTCGGTTAGGTACGTTTTAGAAATTCTTATAGTTTTGTTTTAATAATTATGTTCTGAGCATGACTTCGTTACTTGTTCAAATGTAGCTAGCCAATGCTTTGAATAAATCATTTTTAGGCTATGAGAATCAAATTCAAGGTTTTCTCCATGTGAAAGAACTCCAGGATGTGAAGGATGCATTTGAAGAAACCAAAAATAGCTCCACGAGTCCAGGTCTCTGACTCAGAGGCTTCAAGATCAATTGGAGGAGCTGAAGTCCTAGGCGAAGATTTTATCTGGAAAGAATGAAGATCTTAAGCTTGATGCACATGTAAAGAACAAAAGGATCTCTGCTCTAGAGAGGTCCAAGAAGACTATTGAAGCTCAAGTCCTGGGCTTGATGAATGTTAACTAAGAGATTATTCTGAACAAGGAACCTGAAGTTCGCCTAGCTATCAAGTGTGGAAAGAAGGAAATAATAAGAGCATATGAGAAGGTCCTCGCAATTTTCAAAGAGAAATTTCAGAAGAAGAAGGATGAGGTCTCGCCCCAGATATATGCTCAAGAAATCCAGACAAATATCGAACTTCTCTCGTGCCTAATTTCTAAGGAGATGTCGAGTGTTCAGGAGGAACACAATAGACTGATAGCTCTGCTTTCTATAGCTGAAGAGAGACTTGACGAGTCTCAGGTCTTGGACTTTACTGTCAGCAAACTCCCACTTTCTCAGATTTCCAAGAGCTCAAATGTTAATGCAACCTCAACCTTAGAGGTTACTGATCAAGTCAGGACTGGTGACCATGGAACCAATCAAAGTCTGGTGGTTACCGAGGAAGTTTGGGGACATATGTCCAAGGAAGCTCAAGATCAGGAAGCTGGAATTTCAGAGGGGTGGCCTCTTCTCTTTCTCTCTACTGCCTTAATGCGTTTAAGATGCTAGACTTTATGTTATTTTCTTTTAATACTTAGTGCCTGAGGAGGCCTTTAAACCTTGACTTTTCGGATTTGAATTGGTAGCCTGGACAAACTTTTAAACTCATACTTTTCGGATTTGAATTGGTAGCATGGTGAGGCTTTTAAACCCTTTTCATTTGAGATATTCTAATGTCTCTTTTAAATGTTAAGTGTTTTCGGTGTAGGTTACATGTTTGTCTTCCTTTGAAGCCATTTCAGACCTCTTAGAGGCTTAGATTCCTTTGAAGGTTCCACTTTTATCGAATGAACCTTTCGAAAAAATTCATAAGTCTCAAGGACCCCTAAGATGGCCTAGCTAAGCTATCGATGACCCTTAACTAATCTGCTAATCTTAGTTAGATTTAGATGTCAAGATCGGTACTTAAGAAATGATTTAAAAAAATCAGTTGTTGTCTTTTCAGACTCCCACGGTTTGATGATTTCTCTAGATATCAGGTATCATAATTTCTTTGGGCTAGTAAGTCCCTGAGGTGTCGATCTATTCAAGATTTGGGAATAGGAACAAAGCTTGGGAATGTCTCCAGAGTTCTTAAGGATTTAAAATTATTAAGAATTTCATGTTTTTTATAAGATGATTAGGTTTCAAAGATCTTATGCATGAATGACAACATTAGGCTCCTCGTAACCTGAGTTTGATCAGTAGGGGTTAAGAATCTTCGATTTCCTGAGTTTATTTAAAACATGAGCTCGAGTCCTTGAACTCTATAGGTTTCTTTGAACCTCGAAAAGTCAATCGATCTTTAATTGATTGGGGTTCTGGGAACTCAAAAGAGGTGATAGGCAGAATGCCAGGTTTCTGGGAACCTGAAATTGATGATAGGATTTTAAAACCTTTTGATTATTTAGGTTTTTGTGAATATGAGATAATTGATATGATTTTAAGATCTTTGATTATTCAGGTTTCTGGGAAACCTGAGATAACTGATAGGATTTTAAGACCTTTTATTATTCAGGTTTCTGGGAATCTGAGATAACTGATAGGATTTTAAAACCTTTTGTTGTTCAGGTTTCTTATAACTGAGATGAATGATAGGATTTCAAGACCTTTTATTGTTCAAGTCTCTTTAAACCCGAGATGAACGATAGGATTTTAAGACTTTTTGTTGTTCAAGTTTCTTTTAATCCAGGATGAATTATAGGATTTAAAACCTTTGACAAAAACCTAAGGTAAGTGATAGATACTTTTGTCGAATGATAAGTACAAGGGAGTATTAGTAACTTTTATCATAATTTGAGTGGATTACAGAGTAAGTAAAGATCCCATACTTAATATTTATAAAGGATTTGAAGAGAAAAGAGGCTTGCAGGTGAATCCCGTTAGAACTTGAGATAGAGTTTTTCGATGATGTTCTTATGAATATTGATTGTGGGAACCGAAATTCTCACTGTCAATGTTATGTGGTTCACGAACTCTCTGTGGCCAAAAATCGACAGATCAAGCAGTGAATACAAAATTTAACAGATAAAGAATACGAAACTAAGCAGCGGGATAAGATCAAACAAAAAGCGTGAGTAAAACGAATATGCGAACAGATTGCAAGATTTAGGTTAACGAGATTCGTATAGTGAAATTGAGATGAATAGCGAAGTAAAGACAATACGAAACAGATTGCAAAGCAAGATATGTAAAACGACAGTAAAAAATAACAGGATTCGTAATGAGAAACAGTTTGAACACGAAAAGAGAATCATGGATCAAAACATGAACGGATACGAATAACAACAATCGAAACACACAGATAACGAAGAAAGTATAAGGGATCTTATTCGAATTCATGGTTTGCGCATGCGCAACCGGTGTTAAGCCGTGGCCGCAAGAACTGTTGGCGACGATTACCTAGAACTACAGCATAAACTCGTAACCTAGTTGAGACGCAGCTCGCTAATGAAAACAAAGTAAGAACCCTAGTTTCTTCTAAGTGTTTTGCAGTGACGAAAATTGTGCTGTATATCTCCTCATCCTTCTCCTTTGCACCCTTTAAATAGATCTTCGTGGGTTTGGCTCGTTTCCATTTTCGTCTCGATTTGTGCATATCTTCTCGCGGAAATATTCTTTTTTCCTTGATTTGCATATATCTTTTCGAGATCCTTCCTTATCTTCTCGAAAATTAACATTTTCGCGAAACCCTGGCAAACCGTCATTGTGGGCTGATTCTCGCCCGGAATCGTAAGTGGACCGTTATCACGGTTTGGGCCCTTTCAGCCCGTTTCGCGGCTAAGTGATCTTTACGATTTATTGCGGGAAACCGTTTCTCGTAAGACCAAGCGGTAATAGTTTCGTGGAACGATAAGGCCGATCATATAGTTTAGACTCTTTCGGTGTTTAAGTTAACCGTCGTCGTTATACACGATCGATACAAAGTCCATAAAAAGTACGAATCCTTACGACTATCATCATGACAGTTTGACGAGAACTCCAATCGAGATGAAACGAGAGACGATCAAGTGACGATTCGAAGGAAATGACGATCGGAAAGGACGTGGTTCAGTCAATGAATAATGGCTGAATGTTATCCGTGTCTTAGCACCAATCGGTGCTAAGACAAGGCTTCTGTCTTTGCGCCAATTGGCGTCGAGACCAAGCCTTGGTCTTGGCGCCAATTGGCGCCAAGATAGACACTCTGTCTTGACGCCAAGACGGACCTCCGGTCTTGGTTCCAATTGACGTCTAGATCGGCCTCTAGTTCAGTCGTCAATCGGTTCCAAGACTCGTTCGTAGGTTTGACGTCAATCGGCGTAGACATTTTTCCGAAGCGACGCGGTTCTCCAACGCTTTTGGTGGTTTCGTATCGTCCCGATGGTTGTTTCATGTGGCCTTGCGAGAGTTATTCGAAAGCCATTGATGCTAGCTCTAGCGCTCGGATGCTCTAGTTGCTTGCGGAATGATAGAATTGTTGTGGAGATTGACCATGATCGACTATATGCGAAGCTTCGAAACCTGGTCGAGAAGAGATAGCCTAAATGACGAGAATCTCGGAGCTTGGGGATTTCCTTGCTATTCTTGTATCCAAAAGAGGAAGCATCGTTCCCGTAGTCCTTTTCAGACATCGATTTCGTCGGGACAGTTTTTGACTCCAACAGTTAGCCCCCCAGTTTGCGAGAACCGCAGTGTTGTTCTTGCGAACTTTAAGGTGTGTTCAGGAAGTTTGACGAGATCGACGGCTAAAAAGTCCAAGGATGAATAGTGACTCTCTTTTCCTATAGGTAGGTGAAGTTTACTTCTACAATCTTCACTTACTCATTCGAAGAAAAACTTCACAAGTTTGAAATTTTTCTTTCCTTTCCATCTCCCTCTCTTTTTACTCAAATGGCTCAAGTTTCTGAGAATGCCTTACCGTCGATCTTCTCTCCCGAGAGCGTGAAGCTTTTGGAAGTCGATCTTGTGCCAGAGGTGGACTTCTTGTGGTATTTGACCGTCACCGCTGAGATGAAGAGCTTCTGGGACTCCGCGCGCCAAAGGAAAGCTTCGTTGGCGGATTCGTGGGTTTTGAAGAGACCACGCCATAAGAAGAATGCACGCGGGTCGAGCAATTGTCGTGGGGACTTCCTCGACTCGATTCGGAGTTTTTACCAAGTCCCGGTAGACATCGAGTTCATTATTCCGAACCATGGGGAAAGATATGATTCCCCGCCCGAAGGCTTCTTCACGTGCTATGAAGCGTTCCTGACGTATTCCCGATTATGGTTTCCCATCCAAGGGGCCATAGTTCGGTTCCTAAAGCGCCTCGGCATCTCGCTGAGCCAACTTCACCCCGGCGGCCTTCAATACCTCGTTGGTCTCTTAGTCCTGGGTTACGAGCGTGGGATGGCTCTGGATGCGGACTACCTGATAAGCATGCTATTCACGGTGGAAACAGGGTTTCTGTTACGGTACACCCTTCAGTCGAGGTTCGAGATGAAGGTAATCACGGCGAAGACGTCCAACTTCCAAGGTTAGGAAGACCAGTTTTTCTTCGTTCGCCTAGACAGCTCGTCCGTAGAGAGCGAGTCCGTTTCCGACTTCAAATGCGACTGGAATCCCCTAGGTATTGTTTTTGGTCGTTTAAGATTTTCTTTCCCGCGTCCGGTTGATAACCCATTGCCCTCTCGTTTCGCAGCTACCAATGCTTCCTTCTCGACGACGGATGATTTGATCAGAGTTAGGAAATTCTCAGGATGCGGTCCGTCTCAATGGGGTTACTTCTCCCCACAGCGAGTCCGTCACGCTGTCGAGTACCATAAAGCTTGAGTTCAGACTCGTGTGGCAGAGGAGCTGGAGCGGGGTACCGTTGGCTCTCCTGCGCATGAGATGCCTCCCGCTAGGGAGAGGAGAAGATCCCGAAGGAACAGCGGAAAGTCCAACGATGGATCCGAAGAGAGGAGAAGGTCCTCCAGGATTGCTGAAATGTCAGGTGACGGGTCTGTGGAGAGGAGGAGATCTTCTGGGAATGTCGGAGCATCGAACGACATGGAGAACTTTGCCAAAAATTAACGAGAGTGGACCACTAATTTCCTTGGTGGGGATGGAGCCGGCACGAGCAGAAATCTGTTGTTGTCCTTCGGAGGAGTATTCAACTTCGATGCCTTCCCCAACTTTGATGCTTCGTGCTTTAACACTACATCCGAAGGAGGTTTTATAGGAGCGGTGCAATACGAGGAAGCGTTACACCAGGGAACGGGGGTCCGTTTTTCCGATCCTTTGACGTGGTTCCATTTGTTCGTGTGGTTTTAACCCCTCCGAGGTCTTTCCATTTTCTTTATAGGGACTTTGTAAGATGGACGAGGCCTTAAAGGCTAGGATTTCGGAAGCAAGGGCTGCTGAGCTCAGAGAGAAGGAGCTCGCGGAAGAGAATGCCCGCATGAGGGCGGAGGTTGCAACAGCTTGCCTCCGTGACAAAGAATGGTCGCGACACCACGCGTTGTGGATTCATCGAGCATTCAAAAGCGGAAAGCGCGAGATTGCATCGATCGATGAAGAGCATTCGCGACAGTATGCAGTCGCGCTTGCTGAATACCAACAAGCGTACAAGCTGCACGGAGAGTATCGCGANCTCGACCAAGCAACCAGGTTATTCTTACGAGACTGAGATGAGGAAGGCGAAAGCCCGGAAGGATAGGCGTACGAATGTTGAATCCTTGATCCCCTTCATTGAATATAGGATCCAGGGCCATTGGGACTCAATTCCTGTTTCTCAGGATTCGGAGGAGGTGGTTTACTCGACTCGGTGCGAAGGCGACAAGGTCGACTAGCCCCCGAACTTAACTAGGGATTATGGACTCCCAAATTTGGTTCCCATGTTCCTCGTGAGGACTCGTAGAAGAGGATTGTTTGTGGCCGTGTTCGATAGGGTTATAATGTTGTGAAATGAAATCATTATTCATATGAGTTTTGACGTAGCGTAGAGACAAGAATACGAGTTGTCATCTCGCTTCTTACTCCTTTTGTTGATCGTTCTATGTGTTGCTCGATGTAAGATGTTCCAAAATTCCGTAAAATTTTGCGAGCGCTTTGACAGGAACGAAGAGGCATGGTTTAAGATTCTCGTATCTGTTAGATATCATGCCTAGAGATGTTAGAGACTAGTGTGCTCGGTTTAGGGCAAGACCTAGGCTTACTTTCGGTTTTAGGGGGTGCGGTGACTAATCCTGGCTTACGTATCCCGTTGCGATTTCGACCTGATTCCATACCGATTTAGAGTTCGCGACATGTTCTCGGTTTATACGACTCGTCTGGTTGGAATCGAGCATCTCTCCAGAGACAGTTTTTAAGTCATCTGGAAGTGTTGACCAAAATTTCGGATTTCTTTTATAGCGCGCTATTATCCTAGTCGGATGTACGAGGACCAATTCGAGAAAAGTTAGGTGTGTCTGTTTAGGATGGCTTATGTACACGTTGGGGCCAGCGACGAGTATAGTGTAAGAGCAGATGCTCGTTTGTAAGTTATAGTCACAATCGGACTATTTTGGTTGAGTTCGGAATTGCTTTTTTTGGAACTTTGCGACGTCTCGCTCGTTTTCAAAAATATTTTCGTTTAGCAATGTGCTGCGTAAAGTAGCATGTCTTAGTTAG
>OVAN01016030.1:0-10060 GCA_900406275.1 Anastatica hierochuntica
CATTTCAACCGGAGTTGTCCCTTCAACCTGTCAAAAGATGAAGCTCATTAGATTGCACTCACTCTAGGAAACTCATACAGTGAAGATAAAAAAAACTTCATACCAGAGGAAAGACCTCCTCAACGGGTGTTCCGGGCTTTAGAGCCACACCCGGCCTCATCCCAGCAGACTTGATCTTCCCCACAAGCTCTTGCCAGTTCTCTGAGACAAGATGAGTAAAGATGAGAGACAGAATGAAAGAAGTAGGTAGGTATGTATCTATCTATACCTTTGGCGACCTCAAGGTGGAATGTGAAACCAGAAGCGCCAGCTTTAGCCATGGGTTGAACGTAATCAATGGGGTTGGTGACCATTAAGTGGCAGTCAAGATAT
The DNA here is from genome assembly GCA_900406275.1 of Anastatica hierochuntica. Taxonomy (NCBI): domain Eukaryota; kingdom Viridiplantae; phylum Streptophyta; class Magnoliopsida; order Brassicales; family Brassicaceae; genus Anastatica; species Anastatica hierochuntica. The sequence continues at coordinate 373 of OVAN01016030.1, forward strand.
GCACTGGTACGTGGGATGAAGGAAAGGAAGTAGAAATCAGTTGAGCATATAGAGAAGATTAGTTAAGGGAAGGAGAAGCGATAGTATACTGACTCGGTGTGCTTCCTCAAACTGTGGATAACAGGAGCACCGATGGTGAGATTGGGGACAAAATGCCTGCACGAGTAAAACAACACTTACTTGACCTTGTTGGAGGTATTAAGCACTGCCAACACTAAAAATTTACCCGTCCTGCGAACAAAATTTGTATTAAAAAGAAGGTCATTGTAACTATATGAATGAAACTAAGAAACAAAAAGAGAGCTTCTTGGAATTCAACATCGGACAAAATTAACTCGAACACAATATGAGTGAATTGATTATTGATATCACGATAAGCAAATCACTTTCTTTAGCGTGTGAGATTATTTGGATTCTAAAACAAACGGACGGACTTTTGGAGGAAGATGAAGTGGAGTGAAATTTAAAAAAATTCAGATTGGGGGAGATGGTATCAGCATGTTACCATAATGTCCATGTGAAGCCAGTTGGCGCCCAAATCGAGCATGCGGTTGGCCTCGGAGGCTAAGTTTGCGAAATCCGAAGAGAGCATTGACGGTGCGATTTTAGGCGAAACCATCTTCTTCTTCTTCTTCTTCCCTGATCTCTCCGTCGTTAGGTGAGGAAGGAAGAAGGAAAAAGGAAAAAGAGCAAATGGGAACCCGAATGTCTCATGGACTCGGCCCAAATGTCTTTGTTTTAGGACTAAACCAATTTTATCCAACCCGAACCGGAGGGGGGCCCACCCATTCATAATTAGTAGGAACCCATAGAAACCTAAAATGGGACAACCAATTTATGTCATTTTTACCAAATCGGAAACTGCTCCTATTAACTTCACTTTCAAGTTTCTCTCTCTCCTCTCCTCTCTTTGCTTCTTCATCTTCCTTTCTCTCTATCTCTTTATGCCTTTTTTTATACTCTCTAAACTCCATCTCTCTCTCTCTCTCTCTCTCTCATATACAATACAAACCACCACGACTCAATCTTCCGGATGGGCTCGTGTGTCTCCTCTTCTCGCGTCAAGACCACCACCACCACCTCTCCCTCTCAATCCCCACTCAAGCAGCTTCCACCGGATGAGACCATCCCAACCACCACCTCTTCTCCCCTCAAGAATGCTCTCATCACTCCTCCCTCTCCCATCATCATTGCAAACTCTACCATATATTCCCCTCATACGGATTCATCAGGTATATTTATTTATACATAAATCTACCATGTCATCATATAATTCTTTGCTTTTATTTTTTGTTTTATCTAAAGACAATATAATTAAAGTTGTTAGTATGGTTGTGATCCATTGGTTGCTTTTAGTTTTAGTGCCGACAATTGTAAAGTCTTAATTATGCTTTTCTAGGCCCCGTCAAGATTATATGTACGAGGACTACTTGGAGATGGATTACACTAATCGTGTATTGAGTTGAGTTATACATACGCCTCATGATAATTAAAGTTTGTTTAAAATTAATCTCATAAAAATTGTTACAATGGTCTCATACATATGGGTAAATGTGCAATGGGGTCTATCCTAATACAAAAGGAGCACATGCATGGTTAGCGTACGATAGAGGTTAGAATGTCTTCAAGGCATAGACACTTAGTGTGTGCGCTATATAATACTCCATATGGACCACACTTCAAGTTGCAACTTGGTAGACAAGAAGAAACTTCAACGTTAATAAATGTATGTTGTATTGTTTCTAGTAATCTAATTGCAACCTTATTTAGGTGCATCTGCTGCATTCACGTATTAATAGCAACCTCCAACTTCCTTTCTCTCTTTTTTTATTTTGTGGGACGTATTATTATATATCATATTCAAAATTTGGTTTACTTGCTAAGGTAATGAAGAAGAGATCATATTTTTCGATTCGAGAGGGTGGCTTGATTCTGACTGTGATGATGATTTCATGAGCGTTGACGGTGGTACGTTTACCACTTGTTGTGTAAACTTTGATCTTTAAAATAATAGCAAGTAATTCACATTGGATTTAATTTACTATACAGAGTTCACGCCGTCACGAGGAACAACACCGGTGCATCACAGATTCTGTGACCAAACTCATAGAGCAGATGAAACAAAACACGAAGAAGAACAGTCTCCAACCGACAACAAGAAGAGACTCCTGGAACTCTTTAAGGAGACACAAGACGAGGATGATCAAGAAGATGATGGCGTGGCAAAAGGCAAAGCAAGAACATGTCTTTGGCTAAGAACACCAGTTAGATCTTCTGCACCGGCGACTCCTTATAGTAACGGCAGAGAAAGACATCAAGAACGACTTAAGAGGGTGAGATCGGCGGCGCACGGTGGCTGCGTTCCGCGCTTGATTTCTTATAGTAGCTTCACTGAGCGGCGACGGAAAATGATGAGTCGTTCCCCACTTGATGTCCGACGCTAAAAATATAATTTAGTAAATACTATTAACTACCATATATACATTATGTTCCCAAATTTGTCCTTTTTCCTTGGATCGAATAATGCGCGCATATTACAACCACATTTCTTCTTTTTTGCAATATTTATCTTATTCTTCCATAACATTGTCTGTGTGTATAATTGTGCAACTTCTGACATTCGCATTTTTATTAATTTATTAACTAGTGTGTGGCGTACAATACTATTTAAAGTAATGTGGTTTAGTATTAAAAAAAGTTATTTAAGGTTAAGGTTATTGTTCTTCCTCACTTATTTCCACAACACTATAATGTATTTTGAAGAGTCGACACGTAAATAGCAGTCAACTGTTGAAAATGCAACTTTCTAAAATAACTTTCGACATTAAGTTAATGTTGCATTTTATAGTTAAACGAGTTAAATAAAAATGCTAGAGTGTAAGGTTTCATTAAACTTGTAAAATTATCTAGACGATTGATTTATTTAAGTAGTATTGCAGTAAGAATTCTGAAATACGTGTTAAAACCCTATAACATTTTATTATAATTTCTCCAGGAAAAAATATAAACAATAAAAAGTTGTAAAGATCCTACAAATAAATTCATAACCAAATTTAAATTGAGACAAATACTAGACTTAATTATAGGATATTTTTTTTTCTTTTTGGTCACCAATCAATTATTGGATCTATTTCAAGAAAAGATTGTGAAGTCCTACCCATAATAACGCATTTTAAAGAAAACTATAGTAGATAATACTATTCAAGAGCTTAAGCAGTTATAGTTTTTAAAGTTTCTTGCTTGGAGTCATTTATTTCCTATTTTCTTTCTTTTTGTCAACACCATTATTTTTAAAACAGGCTTAAAAATATATACTGTGTTTAAATTTTAGTTAGGAAAGTAATTAAAAGAATCTATATGGACAAGTCAACACTGATTCTAAAAAAGTTTCAATCCCCTTCATATTTCTTTCCCCGGGAATTCAATGATGGCACAAAAAGCTTGAAATATCTTATGCTATAAATGGAAACTCAACATAAAATTACGTCACTTTTTTAGATTTTTTCCCAAAATAAATTGATAAATTATAGCAAAACATCTACAATTGTTTCTGACTGCGTTTAATCTGCCCATTATACATGTTCCTTATTAATAACACTCTTGACTAAAAATTACTACTAAACGATTGGAGAATAGAGGTCGAAAGGTTCTCCCTAAATCCCAAAACGTTTTTATTTTTGCAAGCCTGTTACTGTTAGTAAACAAAATGCAATATTGTATTGCCTTTGAACTTTTATGTTTTCTTGTTATTTTATTTGTTAACAATCAAGTGTTTTGCCTGGAAGCTCAATCTCCATCGCCTGTAGATACAACCTTTACGTTTCCATCGCCATTACCTGTTATCCCTCCGGGTGGGGAGAGAAGTTTTGGGAAAGGAAAGATAGATCTTGGAGGTCTTGAGGTGATCCAAATCTCTATCTCAACCTCAACCTCGCAGAGAGTATGGAGAACAATGGAGGGAGGACCCAACAACATGGGGGTCAGCATTTTCCGACCCATCAATCTTCCTCCCGGTTTCTTCACACTTGGCTTCTACGCCCAACCCAACAACCGTATGCTTTTCGGTTGGGTTCTTATTGCAAGAGACGTATCCGGAAACAGCTTGAGACCACCCCTTGATTACATCGAAGTTGGGAACACAACCGCCATCATTCTCGACCAAGACGGGCCTGCTTTTTTCTGGCAGCCGCTTTGTCCCAATGGGTATCAGTCCGTTGGCCTATTTGTCACTTCTTCTCCTCCGAAACCCCCTTTAAGTCAAGAGTCCATAAGCTGTGTGAGATCCGATCTGACGGAACATAGCGAAGCCGATACATGGGTATGGGGAATAAAAGATATAACTTTTAATAATCTGAGACCGGCTAACAGAGGAATAGAGGCAAGAGGTGTGTACACTGGGACATTCAGCTGTCGGCAACTGAACTTTCCTCCACCTTCTCTGTTCTGCTTGAAAAATAATAAGTTTGACTTGTCTAGCATGCCTAACAAAGACGACATCAGCCTTTTGTTTAGAGCCTACTCTCCTCTGGTCTATTTCCATCCCGATGAGGAGTTTTTACCTTCCTCTGTGGATTGGGTTTTCTCAAATGGTGCCTTGTTATACCAGAAAGGTAACGAATCTTACCCTGTCCCAGTACAACCCAACGGTTCAAACCTTCCCCAGGGCGGCTCCAATGATGACTTATTCTGGTTAGATTACCCGGCCGATAAAGAGATGAGGGAAAGGGTTAAGAGGGGAGACATAGGGAACACAAAGGTGTATCTACATATCAAACCAATGTTTGGAGGCACTTTTACCGACATTGCCGTGTGGATGTTCTTCCCATTCAATGGAAATGCCCGTCTCAAGTTCTTGTTCATCAAGACACTGTCCTTGGGGGATGTGGGAGAACATATTGGAGACTGGGAACACGTAACCTTACGCATTAGTAATTTCAACGGGGAGTTGTGGAGAGCCTACTTCTCGGAGCACAGTGGAGGAACCCTATTGGAGGCTTGCGATCTAGAATATGAAGGCGGAAACAAACCGGTAGCTTACGCGTCCCTTCACGGGCACGCTATGTTCTCTCGAGCAGGGCTGGTGTTGCAAGGACAAGACGGGAACGGGGTGAGGAACGACATGGCGAGGAGTGACAAGTTCATTGACGCCGGTGTCCGGTATGAGGTGGTTGGAGGCCCGGGAATCGTGGAACCGCCGTGGGTCAACTATTTCAGGAAATGGGGACCAATGCTAATGCATGACATTGGGCAGACTCTTGACGGTATAGCCAAGAAACTGCCTGGCTTCCTCCGCAAGAAATTCAGAAGTCTCATCGCCAAAATCCCTCGTGAAGTTCTTGCAGAAGAGGGTCCCACTGGACCCAAAGTCAAAACGTCTTGGACCTCCGATGAATAGTAATATTCGATATAAAAATACAATTGATTGGTGGAGTTTAATTAGGAGTTTAGAGAGAAAGCTATTGTTGTGATTATTTTCAACGCCGTCTAACAGCAGTCGCATTAATGTGTGATTAATGGGTATCTTAAATATAACGACGGGCTCTCATTGGGCCTTGAAATGATATAAGCAAGTCGGGTGGGGCATTGATTTGATTATTTTCCTTGTAGCCAAGCGGGAAAAACAAAACAACCAAAAGGGAAGTGATCATTTACATCTCCGTTTCGTTTTGGCCAATTCCAAAGCACTTTATTATAAATTTATCATCCATAAGTAAAATAATTTAACATTCACAAGGGAACCATCCCATGATCATGGACTGCATTCCTATTCTAAAATATATATAAAAAATGCAAGATGTGGTCTTTTCATCGAGATCTATCTCTCCGACGAACGCGGACTTGCATCCCACCAGCCATGTGAGCCGTTAACATTGGCACAAAATCCGGTTTAGCCGCTACCACGGGTTCAATTACAAACCGGTCAAGTATGGAAGCCACAACATACTTCATCTGCACGTACGCCATCTCTTCCCCTAGACAAACCCTTGGACCTGCTTGAAATACCGGAAACATGAATGGATTCACCTTCTTCAACACTCTCTCGCTACTGCTTTTATCATCAACCCACCTCTCTGGTCTGAACTCCCCCCAATCTTTCCCCCAAAGCTCCTCCATTCTCCCCATCCCATACGGAAAATATGTCACCCTGTCTCCCCCACGCACCACCGTCCCGTCTGGTAACCGGTCATCCCTTACGGCGTGTTTGGAATCCCACGGCACCGGTGGATACAGTCTCATCACTTCACACAAACACGCTTTCAACAGTCTCAGTTTCTTCAACCTTTCGTAATCCAATTCCCCTGTTTCTTCCTTAACCCATCGGATTTCATTAACCAGCTCACTCTCTGTTTCCTTCTCACCCGTTATTATCAAAAACAACCGTGCTGTCACTCCCGATGTTGTGTCCCTTCCCGCCATTACAATACTAATCACCATATCTCTAACCGCCTCGTCGCTTTCTCCCGCCTCTATCAACCGCCACAGAAAATCGCTCTTCCCAACATCTTTCTTTTTCTTCCTTTTCTCTTGGATGATCTCCTTGACGCATCTATGTACTTCTCGGACAGCATTTCTGAGCTCCTTTTCAGATCCAAACCCGAACCGTCTCTTGAGTTTCCACACGAAAGACAGCGGCGCGGAACCTCGTCCAGCGCTGACGGCAGCCGCAGTTTGAAACGCTCGATCGAACTCGGAGACAGGAGAGGAGGGGCTTAAGCCGCATGGATCGATCCCGAGGAAAACAGCGCAGACAATGTTGAATGTGAATCTCCGGAGAAGCTCTTGAAGATCGAATGGTTGGGAAGTTTCGGCGGCGGCGTCTAAGAAGGCCAAAAGCTCGCCCTTGACCTCCGTTCTTAAAACAGAGACGTATTCTTTCAGAGACCTCGGGGTGAAATCGTGAGCAGCGAGTCTACGCTGCTTTAGCCAGAGGTTCCCGTCGACGTTAAAAATTCCGCAGCCGAGAAAGTCACCGAGAATCTCCGTAAAGGGTTGGCCTTTGGGGTAGTTATCGAAGTTTGTTTTGAGGATATACTCGACGTTTGATGGGTTCACCGTCACCACGGTTCTCCGGGCGGCGAACCGGTTAATGATCACGGTCCCACTTTGGGATTCGGTTAGGAGCTCTGTATACCAATCAAGCAACCGGTTTCGGTTCGCATAGAAGGAAATTAAGCATCCGATAACCGGGTATGTTTTCGGTATAGAGTTAACGTTACGGCAGCAAAAATATAATAAAATGGATAGTAAGAGAAGAAGAAGAAGAAGAGTTGAAGCTTCCATGGACGACGATGATGATGAGCTTCACAATTAGGAAAGGGTCAATAGATATTAATTTGACGCACGAGCCTTAATTAATCCACTAATATAATACTCTTTTTTTTATAGCGATAAAATATAGTGCAAGACTTTCCTCAATTATTTAACCTTAAATATAATTAATGTACAGTAGAGTTCCATTATCTCATTTTATAATTCTTGTGGCTTCTTCAATCTTCTATACGCCATAGTTTAATATAATATTTTCGACGAATGGTAAATGTGATTTAGGGGTTGTAACATTTTAATGTTCGATATTAATTACTAAGTGCATGTGTGTCTAAATAGTTATCAAATAAATCATCGCGAGAATTGCGGCGATTGTGACGAATATGATTAACTTGTTACACATGCAAAGATAACACTCATAATATAAATATATCAACTCAAGAGGAGGAGGAGCATCAATAGATGAATGCATAGTCGTACAAGAGGAGGAAGAGGAGCATAAAAAGATGAATGCATAGTCAAACAAAACAAAAAAAAGAAGAGAGTAGAAATAATGAATATGAATAGTTAAGGAGATGTGACAGTAGATCATTAATTAATAAGGCAATCTATAATAGGTTGGATAAAAATCAAATAAAGACTAAGGTTAAGAGGGAAAAGAATCATTAAACCAATGATTTTTGGAACCTATATTCTCTTCGTTTCTTTAGATAATAGATATTTTATAACGGTTAATAAACTTATTTAGACAGTATATAAAGTTTTAGTAAATTAATTGTTAAAAAAAATTGAAACGATGTCCATGTACCATGAAATAAAGTTTAGCATACATTAATATAAATGTAGAATGTGGTTAGAAAATTTTAAACAATACTAAAGTATATAAACTTCAGTATATAGAACATTTACCAAAAAACTATATATTATCGTAGGAGTTAACCCACAGATTTTGAGAAAAATTCAAAAAAATGACAATATTGTTTTAATGTATAGTTGCATCTTTCATTGGCATAGGATGATGTTCAAATAGGTTTGGAACATTTGTTGCCTCTGTTTCTTTAGATAACAGAGATTTTATATCGGTTACTTCACTTATTTAGGTCGTATATAAAGTTTTAAGAAATCTATTGATAAAAAATAGAAACTATACCCACATACCATGAAATAAAGATTAGAATACATTAATATATATATGTAAAACGTGGTTAGAAGTTTTTGAAAAACACAAAAGAGTATAAATTTCAGTTTATAGAGCATTTACAAAAAACACTATATTTTCGTAGGGGTTAACCCACTGATTTTAAGAAAAATTAAAAAAAAACGACAATCTTGTTTTAATGCATAGTTGCATCGTTCACTTACATATGATGATGGTCAAAGAGGTTTAAAACCTTTGTTGTCTCCGTTTCTTTAGATAATAGAGGTTTTATATCGGTTACTCCACTTATTTAAGTCGTATATGAAGTTTTAATAAATTAATAGATAAAAAACAGAAACGATGTCCATGTACCATGAAAGAAAGTTTAGAATACATTAATATATATATGTAGAAAGTGGTTAGAAATTAAAAAAAAAACTAAAGATTATAATCTTCAGTTTATAGAGCATTTAACAAAAATTCTATATTTTCGAAGGGGTTATCCCACTGATTTTGAGAAAAATTAAAAAAAAATCGACAATCTTGTTTTAATGCATAGTTGCATCGTTCACTTACATAAGATGATGGTCAAAGAGGTTTAGAACCTTTTTTTGTCTCCGTTTCTCTAGATAATAGAGATTTTATAACGTTTAGTCTACTTATATAGGTCGTATATAAAGTTTTAATAAATTAAATGTTAAAACAGTAGATACAATGCCTTTGTACCATGAAAATAAGTTTAACATACATTAACATAAATGTAAAATGTGGTTAGAAATTTTAAACGACACTAAAGAGTATAAACTTCAGTATATAGAGCATTTGCCAAGAAACTCTATATTTTCGTAGGGGTTAACCCACTGATTTTGAGAAAAATTCAAAAAAAATGACAATATTGTTTTAATGCATAGTTGCATAGTTCACTTACATAAGATGATGTTCAAAGAGGTTTAGAACCTTTGTTGTCTCCGTTTCTCTAGATAATAGAGATTTTATAGCGTTTAGTCCACTTATTCAGGCCGTATATAAAGTTTTAATAAATTGATAGTTAAAAAATAGATACGATGCCCATTTACCATGAAAGAAAGCTTAACATACATTAATATAAATGAAAAAATTTGGTTAGAAATTTTTAAACAACAATAAAGAGTATAAACTTCAGTATATAGAGCATTTACAAAGAAACTCTATATTTTCGTAGGGGTTAAATCACTGATTTTAAGAAAAATTCAAAAAAAAAAATGAAAATCTTGTTTTAATGCATAGTTGCATCATTCACTTACA
>OVAN01016032.1:0-10882 GCA_900406275.1 Anastatica hierochuntica
TTTCTTTCTTCTTTGTTTACGAAATTAGTTTCCAACTTCCAAACTTTCTTTCCCGTCTTAGCCCGTAATTGATTCTACAGTTCTTAGCACACTTTGGTCCTTTGGAATTTCGATACCCGAACCACTACAACGTACTAACTGTACGCTTGCAGTGATTTCTTGGGTGAAAACCTGAGCCATCAAAACAGAATGGGCCTAAAGAANGGCTAAACTCAAAAGTGTAAAATTGTTGCTTAGATTGGTTGTTATACATGGATGGAGTCTCACTCAGATGGATGTATTAAATGCATTTCTGAATGGTGATCTTGATGAAGAGATTTTTATGAGCTTACCACAAGGATACACTCCCCCACCTGGTATTTCTATGCCTCCTAATCCTGTTTGTAGACTCAAGAAGTCTCTTTATGGATTGAAACAGGCTAGTCAACAATGGTATCAACGATTGAGTTCAGTTTTGATTCAAGATGGCTTTGAACAATCACCAGCTGACAACACTCTTTTTGTCAAGATTACAGAAGTTTTTTTCATAGTTATCTTGGTCTATGTTGATGACCTCATGATAGCAAGTAATTTTGATGCAGAAGTTCATCATTTCAAGTCTGTTTTGCTTCAGGAATTCAAAACCAAGGATCTTGGTCCTGTCAGATTTTTCTTGGGTTTAGAAGTTGCTAGATCTTCAAAAGGTATCTCTGTTTCACAAAGGAAATATGCTCTTTCTTTACTAGAAGATTCTGGTCTACTTGGTTGTAAACCATCTTCTATTCCCATGGATCCTAATCTTCATCTCACCAAAGACCTTGGCTCTCCTCTTTCAAATCCATCTGATTATAGAAGACTTATTGGTAGACTTTTGCACCTCACACCAGGCTAGACATCACTTTTGCAGTTAATTGCTTAAGTCAGTTTCTGTCAGCACCCACATATGTTCATTTTCAGGCTGCAACCAAAGTCCTCCGTTATATCAAATCTAATCCAGGTCAAGGACTTTTCTATGCCTCTGATTCTGAGTTTGTTTAAATGGTTTCTCTGATGCTGACTGGCCAGCTTGCAAGGATACACGACGCTCTGTCACAGGCATGTGTATGTATCTAGGCAAGTTACTTATCTCATGGAAATCTAAAAAGGAAAATGTTGTTAGCCGCAACAGCACAGAAGTCGAATATCGCAGCTTGGCTCTGGCTTCATGTGAAATTGTTTGGCTTAATCAGGTACTCACTTCTCTGAAGCTTAAAGTTACATGCTCTGCCAAGTTGTTTTGTGATAGCAAGTCAGCTATTCACTTAGCCATTAATCCCGTTTTTCACGAGAGAACCAAACATGTTGAGATGATTACCACACGGTAAGAGATCACATCAAGTATGGTTTTCTCAAAACGATTCATGTTACTTCCGGGAATCAGTTGGCTGATATTTTGACAAAATCATTGCATTCGGGTCCATTTCATTCTTTACTTCAAAGAATGTCAATTTCAAGCCTCTATCTTCCTCATGTTTCTTCCAAACCAGACAACTTGCAAGAAACAAAGAAGATCAAGGCTTGAGAGGGGCATATTAGATATTAAACATGGACCGGTTATTAAGTATTCTGGTTTATGATTTATTTCTTGGTTTGGTGCTAAACCAGTTGTATATATTAGGAAGCGATGTACACTGTAGAAGTTGAGTTGACATAATACATTTTACAAGCTCTAACAAACTTTTACTTTACTCTTTGATTCTTCTTCATCTTCTTCTTCTTCAAGCATATGAAAATATCATAATTTCGATGCATGAGAACACAGTGAACATTTTTTATTGTTTTGTTTTTGTTAAAATGTAAATTTAGGTATAATAATAACTGATTTTTTGTTGTAAATAATAACTCATTTGTTATATTTTTAAAACCAAAGGGAAAATAATTTTGTTTATAAAGAAATTGAAGTGGGGAATGGAAAAAGAAAGAATCAACATTTAAAAAAATCGTAAAGAGAAAAATAAACGGTAATTGTTATATCCAAGAGAGAGGTAGACAATAGTAAGGCAAAAAAAGAAAAGGAGAAGAACGAGAAAGATACAATTTAAAGGTAGGTTTCGTTGGGTCAAACTCTAAGCAAAGCCTAATGCCTTATGCCTAACGAAAATAAAGAAAAGCTAATCCAAAACACTATCCATTTCCATCTATTTGTAATTTATGACATTTTTTTATCATACAAACGACGATAAGAACCATCATGTCTAGTCTCATACATTAGACCTATGAGTGAGAAGAGGCTGTTTCTCAAAGAGACCAAGTCTATAGTCACCAAGCTTAGACTTGTAAGCAGATGATTTGTATTGAGACCAAGTGAATTCTTTGTAAAGCCAATCCTCTTGTTTAGGGAAAAGGCACGTCAATGGCGCGATCTTCTCGCTCAATGGTGGTCCTCCGAAGTATATCATCGAGACTCTTGATCTCCTTGTATCGGCTAACACCCTGTGTTTAACACTCTTGAACCTCCCGTTTGTCATAACCTGCAACCATCGGTTATAGTTATGTTTATGTCTTAATAGGAGTCAAAACTAGGATAAAAGAAGACATTGTTTTTGTTTTGTTTTTGAAATGGCACTTATAAAAGAATATACTGCATACATGCCCGTCATGTAAATAATAGTAAAATGTCACGTGAGGCTCAGTGACTACATAGATTTTCTTGACGTACACTTAAGAAAATGGAATTTTAATACTTTTATCTTTGAAACATTTTTTAAAAATCATAGGTTAGATAAGGAAATAGTGTTTCTCAATTTGGTTAAGATATTTTTAAATAAAAATACGAAACTTTGTTTTTGGAGTTTTGACCAGCTACTTAAAACTGTAAGAATGTCTGAAACACAAAACATCAAACCCTAAGTATAACTTCACTTTTATAAAAAAGAAAAAGAGAGAAAATAAAAAAGGAGTTAAAGGAAAAGGGACCTGAAGAGCATCTCCAACATTGATGAAGAAAGAAGAGTGATCAGGAGGGACAGCGACCCAACTTCCATTTTTCACACAGATTTGAAGACCCGCCGTGTCATTTGACCTTAGCACTGAGATTATTTGTGGGTCTGTGTGTTCCCCAAACCCCAGCTTCACCATCTTCTCCGCCTCTTCCTCCGCCGTTGGATAATGGTTCAGCCTCAGGCACGAGTCACTCTTCTCGTCTCTCACCATCTTACTCAGAGTGTCCCTTGGCTCTATCCCTAATCCCTCAGCTACCATCTCCAACACCTTGCACGACACTTCTTTCAACTCTTTCAAGTACTCCTCCACCGCCTCTCTGTGCGTACCAAAAGATATAAATAAACATTGTAAATTTCCATAGAAAATGCAATGGATAAGAGAGCAAAAAAAAAACAGAGGATGGCGAAAACAGAGTCCTCTGTTTCTACTTTGATTGTATAAAAATGGAAACTTTTTTAACAAGAAAAATAATAGGTTTTCCCGGGAAATATGCAACGAAAAAATCTTAGTGACCCATTGATTGTCACTTTCTAAAATGTTTCTAGAAACATTGAATTTTGTGTGAAAAAAAGGTGGAAGATAAAAGGTGAGTGCTCTGTTTTTAAAATATATATATAAAAAAAAAAAAAAAGAAGTGACGCAAAGTAATTACCGGAAAATTTGAGGGGTTTGACGGAAAACGGCGGAGGTTTTGGCAGAGGAAAGCTGAGGATTAGCATTGAGGAGAATATACTCAATCCACCCAACGTCACCGTTTGGTCCAATCCTTTTACTACCATAACCGTACGGTTCAGGTGGACCGGCCTGGTTTTTGAGAGATTGAGGCAAGGCAAAGAAGCCAACAGCCTCTTTCTCTAACCGGGTCATGAGGTCGGGTCGGACTCCATGGTTTACAACCTTAAAGAACCCGAAGTCTTCACAAGCTTTCACGATTCGGGTTTTGGCTTCTGGGTCGGTTAGGTCCACGACGGGGATTGATTGGCAGCTTATAACCGGAACCGGTTTGTATGTTGGGATTACGGAGAAGTGGTTATCTAAACCCACTGGCTGCGATAAAACCACCATCTTTGGTTTATTGTTTTTGAATTAAGCAAAGGTTGAAGAAGAAGAAGAAGAAGTTGTTATGGTTTAGGAACTACCGAAGAAGCTATTTTGCTTGCTATTTATAGGAGTGGCTTTTGTTTGGGGGGGATTGTTTTTTTTTTTCTTCGTAAAAGATAATTAATTAATGTTACCATTATGATTTTTTTTGCTGCATATTACTATGTGATTCTTTGGTTATATTTATTTTAATTTTGCATGTCGAGTCTATTCTTATATCGCAGCACACATGGAAATACAGCGTGGAATTTTTGTTTTTATTTTCTAATTTGGGTTTATGAAATCGAAGTAGGCATAGTGAGAAAATGGTATTCATATGGTCCTCTTTTATGTTTTCTTTCTTTCTTTCTTTTTTGCATTTTACTTTGACTAATCACGCGTATGGCTGTTGACAGATAAAGAAAAGAATCACGGGTCATAGTTTTTTTTCTTAATTAATTTTTGACTCGAAAAGTTCCATCGAATTTCATTATTTCAAAAATATAGCTTAAAGTTATGATTATTCATTTATGTAAGGAAAAGCTGTAGATTTGTCACAATGTTTAGTCTTCTTCAGATTTATTGGTATGGTTTCCAGTTTTATATTTTCTTTCAGAATATTTTGTGGTGAGTCCTAACACAGAAAAAGAGCGTGACCAGAAGGATTTACAAAAAAAGAGGAATACTTTATTCGATATTGCTTGATATAAAACCCTAAAGTCTATAAATTTATTTATTTTCTATAACTTCTAGTTTTATGTTTTCCATACAAAGAAAAGAATAATAAAAAATGTGACCAGATGCATTTACAAAAATAAAACAAGAGCTAATTTGCCAAATGACTAAACAAAAAAAAATTATTCAATTATGTGGAAATGAAAAATAATATTAAATAGAGGTTTTACAAAAAAAAAAATCTCATTTGTAAAAACAAAATAGGGATAAAACAGTAAAATCATATTTTGGAGAGTTGTGAGAATGAAATAATAGAATATCTTTGATTTTTTTTTTTTGTTCAAAGAATATCTTTGATTAGATCTTCATATTTTCCATAAAACAATCTACTTAAATCTTTATAAAGATAAAAAAGCAAAAACTTCCATAAATATTTTTTTCCTAGTCAATATATAAAAAGTTGGGAAATTATAATGGATAACCATAGATCATCTAGTATTTAATTCTTATATCCCACCCAAATTACAATTTACTTTTTTACCTCTACTTTTTTTTAACAGTAGGAATTTTTTTATAAAAAACCCTAATATAATTAAAAAAAAATTCCATTCCTAAAAACTTAATTAATTAACCTCCTATAGTTATTGAGAAAATTAACCCTAAAAAGTTTAATTTGAACAGAGTTATAAGTTAGGCGGTGAGCGGTATTCAGGGAAGATGGCCGATTTCGGCACCAACAATGGTCACCGTGCTTTTTTACACATGAATTTCGAAGATATGCGAAAAACTACATGAACTAAACTTTATTTTAAAACATCTACGTAGACTATCATTATCGAGCTTAAACCGACATTGACCGAGTTCCCGTTAGTTGACCGTAACGGCATGATGATGTGGCTGCCACGGGTGCTGTAATACTCTAAACGACGCCGTTTCTATTCACTTATCTCATTAAAACACAAAGGAAAACGACGTCGTTTCCTTTAAACACTTTTTTTTTAAAAAACTTGAGAAATCGATTTGTCGTGAATTGGGGAAAATATTAGGGTTCATCCTTGTTTTCTCTTCTCTCAATCATCAAAGAGCAAAATTCTTTCGTTTCCCAAGGAGAAAATCGAAAAGGGTTTTACAACAGCTTCGTGGAGGGCATAACTCGAGGATTATCGCGAAGAGGAAACCGGAGTTCGACTCTGAACTAGGGTTCTTCTTCTTCTTCTCTACCTCGATTTCATATATTTGCTCCTTCTGTGTCTTTCTATTTGCATTCTCTTACTCATGTTTCTTCTTCTCCTCCTTCAATTAAGTGTTATAGGTGTTGGATGTATTCTGAAAAAATGGGTGATAGAAGAAGAGGATTCCCAACACAATGTAGATGTGGAGAACCAGCCCAAATCAAGACATCACGAACTGCTGACAAACCCAGGGAGACTTTTTCATGGTTGTCGTTACGGAGATAAGGCAATTCTCGAGCCATTGTTGGTTGTTTTGAGAGTTTAAATTTTTCTTCGCTTTAAGTTCACCTTGTATCGTTTTTATTTGAATATGGTAGAATAATAGGTATCATTTGTTCAAATGGACGGATGAATCAATGGTTGAAGAAATCGAGGATATCATTCAAAAGATTGATGAACTTGAAGGTGAATCGAAGACCTTACAAAAGGGTTTAACAGCTTGTGAATTGGACATCAACACTCTCGCCATGGAGAATCGTCACTGTGAAGCATTGGTTAGCGGGTTTGAGAAAGAGATACGTGCTTGTCAGACTGAGTTGCGTAGCTTGAAGAACATTATCGGTTGTGTTGTGGTTATGTTCATGTTTTATATGTTCCTCTTTAAAACTTAGTAGTTGTGAACTCGGGTCATGGTGTATGTTGCACAATTGGTTTTTGTACGGCAACTCAAACAAAACTCTTTGCCCATACAAACTGATTGGAAGTTGATTCGACAAGATAGTAAATAACTCACGAGGTTTAGCTTCAAACATTCGAATCCCACCACCCAAGTACAACATCACACCATCGGTCCTCTCAAACTTCCCACCATAATAGCAACTAAAACTACATATATTGTTATCACTGCATTATAAAGAAAGCATATGAGACACAAATACACGGGGATAATCAGATTTTGAAAAAAAGATAGAGAAATCGGACTAACCTCATTTTCAGAGTTCAGAGTCGAACTCCAATTGTCCTCTTCGCGATAATCCTCAAGTTATGCCCTCCACGAAGCTGTTGTAAAACCCTTTTCGATTTTCTCCCTGGGAAACGAAAGAATTTTGCTCTTTGATGATTGAGAGAAGAGAAAACAAGGATGAACCCTAATAATTTCCCCAATTCACGACAAATCGATTTCTCAAGTTTTTTTTTAAATGTTTAAAGGAAACGGCGTCGTTTTCCTTTGTGTTTTAATGAGATAAGTGAATTGAAACGGCGTCGTTTAGAGTATTACAGCACCCGTGGCATCCACATCATCATGCCGTTACGGTCAACTAACGGGAACTCGGTCAATGTTGGTTTAAGCTCGATAATGATAGTTTATGTAGATGTTTTAAAATAAAGTTTAGTTCATGTAGTTTTTCGCATATCTTTGAAGCTCATGTATAAAAAAGCACGGTGACCATTGTTGGTGCCGAAATCGGCCATCTTCCCGCGATATTCATACGATAGAAAGAAAAAAAACACAATGGCATCTGGTCATTATTTGTAACTTTTTTAGTTATTTTACTGGAAACATTATTAAAGTTATATAAATAAATATTAGTATTTTACAGAGTCAAAAAAAATATTATAGAGTTGAATTAAGGCGTAAAGCAAAGGGAACTCGACATATAATCAACAGTGGCCAAGTCATGGCGGACAAGGTTTCTCTCCGACGTGCAGTAGGTAACTTTTGCTTTCTTCTCTATTAATAATATCCAAGTGCATGTAGATATATTTTAATAGGTGAGTTTAAGTTCACGAGTATACATACATATTGAAAATTTTAGGTTTAAATCAGCATATCCAAGGGGAATTGTTAGACATTTAAACAAAAGTCCTACATATAATTGTGAATTTTAGAGGGTGTATTAAACAGTGATTTATATTAAAATCTAAAATTTCATGTTATTGAAACAAGAATTTTAATTTTTTCTAATAAATTTCACTGTTATTGAAATGATGATTTTAAAATGTATTTTCAAATTCACTATTATTGGAAATATTTTAACTAATAGATTTTAAGTGATTTAAGGTGTTTTAGTGAAATTTTCTTTTTAAAAAGGGAGACTTACAAAAATACACCTTTGTATTATTTGTTTTTCAAAAATACCCCTGCTTGAAAAAAATTTATTTTTACACCTCCCTTTTTAATGAAAAAGACCATTATACCCCTAGACTAAAAGAAACCCTAAACGTTAAACCCTAAACCCTAAACCATAATTCCTAAACTTTAAACCCTAATAGCTAAACCCTAAACCCTAATCACTAAACCTTAAACCCTAAACCCTAATATTTGAGGTGTATATTTGAGAATCATTAAAAGACAGGTGTAAATGTAAAATTTCTTTTCCTTTTAAGTGTATTTCTGTAAATTAATCTTTTTAAAAATACAAACATTCAAATCATATCAAATCATATGGTTTTAAGTGGAATTGTATAGGATTTCTAAAATTATCATAATTACTTCCCTAACTCATCAAAATCTTCTAAAAACACATTAAAAATCAAATCTCATAAAATGCTCAATTCAATACATCCCCGTAGTAATCAAATCTTGCATACAGAAAATTGTATTTGTATTTTCGTATAACACTTCTTTCTGCGTTTCCTGTGTACTCCAACATCTCTTTGGACTCACAGACCTACCTTGTCTGACGGTCGAGAACGTTACTTTAGGAGGTTTTAAAGTCATGATTTACTATCCTGCGATCACCTCATATTTTTCTCCGTATTTTATCCTCACTTGCACGATTCCACAAAAAGTCACCCATCTTAGTATTGTTTCAGTATAAAAACGTTTAATTGTGAAGTTTTATCAAGACTAGTAACCGACAGAGAGTTTCTTTTCTGCAGACGGTAAGGTGATTGTGCACGATTAGAGGCAAGTTTATAGGTATCTCTAAATTGGATTTTCCACTTGTTTTAATTAACTTATATATAGTTATTGCCAATAGAAACCTTTTTATTAGAAATCTTCATGAAAAAAAAAAAAGAAACCTTTTAAACTATTAAGGTTGGCCTATCTTCATTGCTTCTGATACATTATTCTGTCTTCATTGCTTCCAAAATTAAAATCAAGCTAGAGTTTTGACTCGCGCAATCACGCGGTTTTTTTTAACAATTTTGTGTATTATCAATTATGTTAGAGTTTTCAAGAATCGGATTTATAATTTTCGGTTAATTCGAATTTTGGATTCGGGTTTAGGGTCAAAATTTTTAGAATTTTCAGTTATATCGAATTCTTGGTTCGGTTTAGATATGGGATTTTTGAACTTTCAGATTTCTCCGGATATTCGTATGGGTTCAGTTTGGATAATATCCAATTCCTGAAATACCGTGAAACAAAATCCGTTAGAGTATTTAAAAAACATGAGGTGACTAAACTTAAATTTTTATAGTTTATATAAATTATTTATAGATTTTTCTAAATTTTATCACTTTATAATTTTTTTTTAGTATTTGTAACAAATTTAATTTAAAAATAATAATATTATAATATAATTATTTTAAAAGTTATGGATTTATTTTGAAAACAAACTATATTTAGATTTGTTGAAAAATGATGATTTTAAATTGTTTTGATTTACAATTTTGATAGTGATTAAGTGAAAAATATTAAAATATTCTAGTATGTTTGTTGGAATATGTAAATGAGTAATTAGAGTTATTTTAATTTATTAGATACATTTAATAAAATTTCTAAAATATGTTCACTTTAAAAAATCACACATGAAAAAGTCTATGTCTTCCTTTTTAATAAGATAGATGGTGAATAACAACTAGGAGTTTGGTTTTCAATTTTGACGCGACCATATTTTAATTTAGTAGTATTCGCATGATAACTACAATTTTTGGTGATACTGTAAATTTTGGTTTATAAACAATGCTAAAAAATTGGCTGAGACTCATTTGGTCCAGTGGCAAAAGCCCTGGTGTTGAGTACTCAGGCGTCTGGAGTTCGACTCCACCAAGTCGCGATGCCCCGCGTCGTAGGGTTTGGCTATGGATCGGGCCTTGCCGATCCACCGTGTCCAAAAAAAAATGCTAAAAAATTGAAAACTCTGATAACAATCAATTTAAACTTGGGAGAATTGGCAAAATGAGACACTTTGAACTTTTTTTGTCCAAATAGGATTTTCCAAATTTTTGGTCACTTTTGATATGTCTTGCCTATGCGTTTTAAAAAAAATAGTAAATAAATTTTAAAAAATTTTGGGAAAATATGCAAAATATTAGAAACTAAAGTAAGAATACATATGTATTTTTTCATAAAAAATAAATAATTGATAATTTTTATTTAATATACTAGCTGAGCAATGAATACGTATTCTAGCCATCTAGTTAGTTTAGAATTCGTATTCTAAATAATATACTGTGATCTACCATTGGTATATCACGTAATCTAGTTTTCCTTCAATGTTCTGGGTTTGGTAGAATACGTTCGACTTTATTCTAGCTATATGTCGTTGGTTTACCTTTGACTAGAATATATATTCTACCTTTAACTCTTTGTTCTACCTCCTAGTTTATTACATATTCTGGCTTTTATAAAATGTGACCCTTATGCAGAATTGGTTTTCTATCCTTTAGGTATTGTTCTACCTATCGTAGTACATTAATTCTACCTAAAAAACGAGAAAATTGCAAGTTTCCTTATTTAATTTTTTGGATATTTTATGTATTTTCCTAAATCTATGTTTAAATTTCTTAAATCTAATATAATTGAATATCCTAAATATTCACTAACAATTTAGCACAATTTAATTTAGAGTAAATTCCTATTTTTTTTAGAAAAATTTTCATTCCATCGTGATTAGGGTAATCGACACCGATGAAGATGAAAGTCCAGTTCATGCTTCAAGTTCCACAAGATGATATCAAAGCCTCAGTTTTGATGTTCCGAGTGAAGAAACGATGGGACATTTGATTGAAAATCTTGAGAGAATCATCTCTCTGTAAAAACC
>OVAN01016033.1:0-10882 GCA_900406275.1 Anastatica hierochuntica
ATGATTTCCCTGAGAACACCCTATGCCTAGCGTCTTCCTCCAATCGTTTTAAAACTCGTGTTTACTTGCTTTCTCTCTTGTTTTCGAATTTAGTTTCCTTCGTTCAAAAATACTTTTCCGCCTTAGCCCGTATTTGATTCAATAGTTCTTTGCACACTTTGGTCCTTGTGGATTTCGATACCCGAACAACTACAACGTACTAACTGTACGCTTGCAGTGANGCCTCAATCATTCTCTGTTTCCAACTCATGATATCCTCTAGGTGGTGCTCTCATAACAACATACCAATTTGAATTATTATCTTCCCTAGAGTAGAAAACTTGTTTTGGTTGAGAATGTAGAATGAATGGATCTTTCAAATAAGCTGATTGGTTCATATGAAGGTTAACAAGAGTGAAGCCATCTTCTTCCTTCACATCATTCCTTGTGTTGGCCCTATTGCATCTAAACAACGGTACTTTGAACATGTGATAGTCCATAAGTAAAATCTCCTTTATGACTCCATAATATGCAAGCATATTAGCCACTTGTCTCATATCTCGAGCACTTGATCTACAAATGTTAAATACTTCATAAGTTACTTCACTGTTTTGTGTCTTCCGCTTAACCGCATCTGTATGAAACTGCTGCCCATTAATGGTAAATCCTCTATGTGCTAAAGCAACATATATTGGTCCAAATGCCAGCCACCTTATGTCCTTAGAATGACTATTTGTTGAATCTGAATGAATCTGCAGCAGGAAATCAGAACATAATCATCAAGCTAAAGTACTAAAATGATAATCACAAAAATCAGTCATCAAGCAAACAAGCTGTAGGTACTAAAATGACAATCAAAACATGATCATGAAGCTAAAAATTAGTACCAAGAAAACCAGGCATTAAGCTAACAAGTTGTACTAAGCAAACCAATCATCACAATACTTAAATCTAACAAGTTGTATGTATTAAAATAATAATCAAGAAACCCAGTTAGAGTTGGAATTCTTTTTTTAACCCATTGCGCAAACTGCTCTGTATGGTTTTTCCACAACAAAGTTTCATTTCTAGCACATCAAGCATCATTAGCTTGTAATTCTTCTAAATGCATCCTGATTTTACATTAAACAACAATTTTGAAAATGAAATTATAATTATATGTAGATGAAATAGGAAGGATAACCTCTTACTAAACATAGGGATCCATAGATGTCAGGTTCATTAGCACATAGCGATGTATAATGTCTCTATCTTTATCTGAAAGTGTAGCCTCTATATGCTTCTGTAGAGGTCGACCTTCAACCACCATTCTATCATCCTCAGTATCTTCATTACGATTAACTGCTTCTTGAACTGGTACTGAATCTTAAAGAAATTCTAAGCAAAATGCAACGCATTCTCCAGCTAAATACTCCTCAGCCACACATGCTTCTGGCCTTGCATGATTCTTAACAAAAGCCTTTAGTGTTTACATGAACCTATAACTCAGTCAAGAAATATGAATATTAATCAAACATCACTGCAGGAAATACATATATTGAAGCAAATGTGTACATAAAACCTTTCGAAGGGATACATCCAGCGGAAGTGTACTGGTCCTTCCAAAAGTGCCTCTTTTGATAGGTGTATTGGAAGGTGGGACATGATATCGAAAAAGGATGGAGGGAAGCTATAGTTAACACATTGTTTCCGCAAACTCTGTCTCCGCAAACTCTGTCTCCAATGATATAAGTTTCCTCGGGTCAATGAATTGACACAACCTGTTTAATAATTGCATAATCTGTTTATGGCAATCCTAGGTCCCCCTATGTAACAAACCTCTTAATGCAGCTGGTAACAAGTTCTGTACTAGCACATGATGATCATGCGACTTTAAACTACCTATATTTGGAGAATTAACAGAAACACTATTAGCAATATTACCACAATAACCATCAGGACCTCTAAACTTAAATAACCTTTGGCAGAAAATGGTCTTCTCTTTCTTGGATAACCCATAGACTGCTGGAGGTAAGTATGTTTTCTTTCCCCTAACCTCTGTGTGCAAGTGGTATTTGATTCCACTATCTTGTAAGTATTTTCTTGCTTTCAAACCATATTTTTACTTAGCACTTTGCATCAAGATAGACAATATAGCGTCCGACACATTCTTTTCTACGTGCATCACATCAATATTGTGACGAACAAGCATATCCTAACACATTAAACAAGAAACTGTTAGGCATAGTCGTATACAACAATCATAGAATATAGGGAAGTTAATATACTTTACCTTCTAGTAAGGTAGTTCAAAGAATATTGATCTCTTCTTCCACCGTCATATATCATTTGATTCTTCACACTCTTCTTCTTGAATCATCTCATCATCTTCCAACTGTGTCCTTTTTCTTTTCTGTTCCTTATCTAGTGGTCTTCCAAAATAATTCCTAAACGCTTGTAGTGTCTCATATATTTCAGCACCAGTCTGTATCCTATTGGTATTCCCTTCCTCAACAACTTTTTCAAACCAACCTTTTTTATATCTATAAGGATGGCCAGGCGGTAGTCTCTTCCTATTTCCCATGTACTTACAGCTAAACTTAAGCCACCTAGAAGGTGTATCCTTTCCACATACAATGCATGCTTGTTTCACCTTCACTTTACATCTAGACAATGTCCTTAAAGCTGGATAGTCACTGATACTCCAAAGGAGCAAGGCTCTAAGTGTGAAATTCTCCTTTGCAAAAGAGTCATACACTTCAATACCTTCAGCCCACAAATCATGTAAATCGTCTATCAATGGTGCTAAGAAAACATCTATGTTATTACCAGGAGCTGTTCGACCAGGGATCAACAAAGTCAACATTATATTCTCAGCCTTCATACACATAGTTGGAGGCGTGCTATAGTTCACTAACAACACTGGCCATGTGCTATAATTGGTGTTTTGAATGGAGAAAGGGTTCATCGCATCTGTAGAAAGTCCAAGTCTAAGATTCCTTGGATCAGCAACAAAGTGTGGCCATGTATCATTCACTTGTGCCCAAGATATAGAATCAATGGGGTGTCGCATTGTACCATCTTCAGTGGTATTTGTAGAATGGCAACGCAAATCTTCAGCCATCCTTTTTGATCTAAACATCCTCCTAAATATGTCCTTGATTGGAAAAATATCTAAGGATCTTTGCTGGAATCCCTAGCTTTATCTCATCACTGTGCTTATCCTTTTTGCATCTTGAAACTTTGCATCTTGGATAGCTTTCTAGATTCTCAAACTCCTTCCTATAGAGTATGCAAGCATTCTTGCAAGCATGAATATTGTCGTAGCCGAAACCAAATATCTTCATAAATTTTTTGATTGTATCTATACTCTTTGGAAAAACATTTTCTTCAGGTAGCATGTCATGAAGTAAAACCAACAGCTGACCAAAGTAGTTCTCAAACACACCACTTTTAACTTTGAATCTGTAAAGTCCCACGATTGTTGAAACCTTTGTGAATTTGATATAATTAGAGTACAATGAAGTTTTAGCTTCTCTTAACTTCTTCCTAAATTCATTTTCTTCTACTATTTCATCATCATCATTTGCCTCTACCCTATTGTCATTCATCTGATTTGGATCACCTTCACCCATATAGGAAGTTGTCTTAAAAAAATCAAATGCCTCAATCTCAGATTGAAGACCATTGTCTGTTGTTGAATCTCTTTTTTCCCCTGAATACTCCATCAAGAACACTTATACTTCTTATCCATATCCCTAATAACTAGATGCTCAACTATTTTATCTACTAACAGATGAAATAAATTGCGGCAATCTCTACAAGGGCATAACATTTCAGATAGATTTCCTAATCTTCTTGCCGATGAGTTCACGAAATTAGTTGCTCCTTCTGAGTACTCAGGACTATTCCTACATGTTAAATCGGAAAGTAGAAGTTAGCTTTCTTTTATATACCAAAAATTCAATCGGCAAATACAAGTTAGATCGAGAGATTTCAATTTATACCTTGGCAGCCTAGTCCTCATCTTTTCCATTTGGTCACGATGGAGATGGATCCGTTCTGAAATGATTTGCTCAATGAGATGGATTTGTGAGATAAAACACGATATATGTTTTGTTTTGAAGTTTGGAGATGGATTTGCTCTATAATTTGGAGATGGATTAGCGAGACAAACCCATAAACATGATTTGTTCTGAAATTTCTTCTGAAATTTTTTATTTTGCCGCGATATCAGTTCTAAAAATTGAACGGCTCAGATCAAATTTAGCGAGACAAATCAAACGGTGTAGAATTAATCACGTCTGCAATAAGAAAGAACGACTCAGATCAAATGCTGAGAGACATATCCGACGATGTAGGATTCATCTCGTCTACAATCTAGGAGGTCAATGCTCATTGGCTCATATCAAAGCTATTTTTTTTTACTTATAAATCCCAAATTCTTATATGATTTTTCTTATAAAATTAAGATTACAATATCATACTTATACTAGTACAATATCAAATTTTAAAACATTATTTCTTATAGTTACAAATTATATAATTAAGAACAAATACTATAAAGTAGTAGTAATACAGCAACTTAACTTATATGTTCATATACATAAGACTTAATTAGTTGTAGGAATCAATGTCTAACTCTTAAAAATACAATATTAAGACTTAATTGTAGGAATCAATGTCTAAATCTAACTTATATGTTCATATACACTAAAATTAAGAAAAAATATTACAAAGTAGAATTGTAACAATGTAATTTATATGTATATACACTAAGATTTAGTTGTTCAAATCTTAACTTATATTATTGTACTTATAAGAGTCAATTTTTAAATTTTTAAAAAATTAATTATTGTGTTTAAGTTTTAAAATATATTTTTTATATGATTTTAAGATTAAGGGTCTAAGACTTTAGGGTTTATGGTCTAAATTTTAGAGTTTAGGGTTCTAACTTTAGGGTTTAGGGTTTTAACTTTAAGGTTTAGGGTTTTAATTTTAGAGTTTAGACTCTACACTTTTGGATTTAAAATATTACATAATAACACAAGTTTTAACCGGTTTTAATTTCATAATATTACAAATTGTACCAACAAAGTACAAATTTCATAAGTACCAACATACAAGTTTAAACAGACAATACAAGTTTTAACCATATACGTATCTTAAGTTCTTAACAAAAGTTTGTCTAAGTTTCAAATGAACATTAGCTTATCATTTGACCATGCCACAACTGAACCTATTGCATCAGAAACGAATTCCATCTCTGAATTTGGTCTCCAAACCTTTTCATTACCAATCTTAGCCACTTCAACCCAAATCTTGCTAGTATGTGGACTAAGGGGTACAATGTGGCACAAATCCTTCGAATCAGTAGAAGCTACTCTCCCTTCAGCTACTTTACGTCCAGAGTTGTTGCAATCTAAAAGAATACACTTCTTCTTTGCACTTTTTGTGGAACCAGTGTTGTTGCTGCCTGGACTCTACAATTCAAAGCAAACAATAGAATCGAGTTCCAATATCAATCAAAGATCCACCATCAATCAACAAACAAACGAATAAAATAACTCCATTTCAATAACATACCACTACTTTGTTCTTCACTGGTTTCATAGGTGTTGCATCTGTAGTGGTTGTAGCCATGACTCAACCCTTAGGACTAGCCATGCAATTTTCTCGTTAATTACATCACCAATCAAAAACATATCAGAAGTTGGCCTCAAAAACGAGCATTATCATTAAACACCTTCACAACTTCGATAATAACAACATTTGGACCTAGAGGTATCTTGTTAGCCATCTCTTTAGAATTAGTTGAGCATACTATACCTTCTACAATAACCTCATCGTCTTCATTAGTCCAATCATATATTTTGTATCTTCGAGTTTCACCTTCCTTGGTTTGCTAAAATGTAAAAAGTTAATGGTTAGAGATATATCATGGATACTTCTGCAGAAGAAAACAAGATTAGAAAAATTTACCATGGATACATCTTCAGAAGAGATTGGATCCCTATCCAAAATCACTTTGTCTATTGGTCAAGCTATTTTGCATCCC
Source organism: Anastatica hierochuntica (assembly GCA_900406275.1). Classification (NCBI taxonomy): domain Eukaryota; kingdom Viridiplantae; phylum Streptophyta; class Magnoliopsida; order Brassicales; family Brassicaceae; genus Anastatica; species Anastatica hierochuntica. The sequence continues at coordinate 6,017 of OVAN01016033.1, forward strand.
ACAACTTCCTGAAGAGATGAAACATATGTTGTAGGCCTCCAGAGAGAAGCTTTTGAGCTTAATGTAGACTTCACAAGAACAACCACTGCGCTAGGACCAATTGGTATACGACCAATTTTGTACATTGGTTCAACAGAGCAGAATTCTCCTTCACCAATAACTACATCTCCTGATTCAAACTAATCTAGTAGTTGTAGTCTCACTCCTTCTTTGAATCCAACACTAGTTTCATATGCCTCAAGATCACCATAACTTTTCTTAGACAAGGAAAAGGAATTGTTCAATGTCATAATACATATTTACCAAATGTAATGAAAAGAATTACCTTTTTTCCAGCTAAGTCTCGAACAATCCCCTTTAACTCTTCAATCTCCCTTTGCAAATTAGCAATCTTTGCGTCTCTAGATTGCATAAATGCTAGCTTAATAGTCGTAATCCATCTGCCAAACCCCCCTACTGGTCCAGGTTTGTCTTTTTCCAAAATCCTGCTAATGTAGAGTCCATTTGACTAATGAGTGATTGTATTTGTTCCTGGTACAAATATTTATGCACAAGATAACTCATTGATCATAATCCATTAATTATACACAAGATTACAATAGTCTGAGCAAAATGAGGCTTCACAGGTCTACCATCAACATGAGTGTGCCCCGCAATCCATACCTTACTCTTACTTACCTTGCTTGGGTCTTTACTCTTTTTTCTATGTAAAATACAGACATATCTCAGTACCATTTTGTTCTAACAAACTGTACAATATATAGATGTTTGAGTATTATTTTTACGGTATCATAAGCTAATTTAAGCATTCCTTTCCGGCTTGGGGTGTGAGGAATCTGATTTCTTCTTAGCTCACTGTACTTGTTACTTATTTCCTACGATATAAACATGAGTGTGATTAAATCTATAAGACATGACATATAAACAAGACAATTACTAAGTTGTAGATAATTAACCGTGAAAGTTGTGGTAGTCTTGCTCCTAACCAAAGAGTTCCATACTTGAATGGATGGGATGTTGTTGGGTTTTGACTCTAATCTCTCAGCAACATTCTTCGCCGCACGTACTTGTGTCACTAGCAATGACTTCTCAGCCCTCCTCAAATTTCCCAACTGCTTGAAAACAACAGCTTTCTGCCACTCTTCTTGCAAGTTAAACCTCCCCTGCATCAAAATAAGCAAAGGTAAAACATGTTTATAATTTCACACTTGCAAGTTAACTTAATTGCATATATATACCTGAATTGCTTCCCACATTGTGTCTTTTGTCACTACATCAAGTTTTCTCCAATGAGAAAGTGTACCAGAACTTGTTCCCTTAGAAGAGGACCAAGAAAAGATGATAGTATTACTAAACCAGGTCCAACATGATCACCAAAGTCGGTGAATGTAACTTCAACCTTTTTATGACGATTTTCAGCCACTTTACCCATCTTTGTTGGTCCTCTTTTGTTTTTTTCTTTCACTCCATCCTCTGGTAACTGAATTCCTTCAGTACTAGGATTCTCATCAATATTAGCATTGATAACTCCATCTTGTTCCATATTGGCAACTTCTTCTTCATTCTCATTCTCATTATCTTTCTCTTTTGGTAGCTGTTTACCATCTTCTTCCATACTGGCAACTTCTTCTTCATCCTCCTTCTGTTCTTGTCCAGTCAAACAAGCTTCTCATTCTTTCCCAAACTCTTCTTTATCATCTTCAGACATTGCTTTCTCAGCCTAATCAACCTCATTGTCATTACCCCTATCTTCTTCCACAACATCTTCTTTTCCTGCATCATCTATCATATTACTCAATTTAGCATCAACTGCATCAGTGGAAGCGGAGAAGTTAACTTTTGGTGTTACATTTTCTACCTCATCAGCTTGAGCAACAACTTTCTTTTTTCTACCACTTCTTCTGTTAGTTTCAACTGCCTTCTCTTTTGGGGAAGCCAATGTCTTCTCTTTTGGGAAAGTCGTTGTCTTCTTTTTTTCGGAAGCCACAATTTTTTTTTTTGGGGAAGCCATTGTCTTCTGTGTTCTTCTCAGACTCAATGTTGTTGCTGGTGTGGCCTCCAAGCCTTAATTACATCTACGAAAATGAGAACCAACTTGTGATCCTCATCTTTTGCCATTTCTTAAATTGATAAACGAAAAACAACTTCAACCAAAATAAGTTTAATCAATCGATACATGTTATTTTCCTAAACTAATAAATGAAAAACTAGATTCAATCAAAAGAAATTTTAATCGTGTTTCATTACTTACAATGAAATCAAAATTCAATCGGAATCACAAAATTCCACAAGCATGTTTGATTTCTCATCAAAATTCAATCAAAATCACAAAGTACATAAATCAAACAGATCCCAATGTTAAAATCGTTTTCCATTCCTTTAAATAAAAACCTCAAAATCAAACTACAGAAAGACATATCCCAACATGCTAAGATTAGATAGAACAAAGACACTACGATTGAATGAAAACATACCTTATTGAAGCTTCAATTCGAGAGAACTCTTTAGATTTTCTCAGAAACAATGAAGAAAGAGGGTTTCGTTTTATAAGAAGCAATGAATAAAGAGTAAAAAGGGGAATCAATGAGTGTGTATAAACAATGGTCAAAGTTTAACATTTTACTAAAAATTTGAGATATTTTACACTTACGATAGCGTTTATTTTTCGAACTGAAATGGTAAGACGCATAAACTTAACAAATTCACGCGGATAAAAAAATTATTTTCCCCCGTTAAAAAACAGAACGTTTCAAAATAACAAACGCTATAAAAAACCCTTTTCGGCATACAATAGCATAGATGTAAAAAACGTTATAATCTGATGTTATTAATACCCACATTTCTTGTAGTGTTTACAGAACTAAACAAAATCTAGTAGGAATCTATGTCAAAATCTAGCATAATCATCTATTACAATCCTAGATCTAACCTTAGCCTACTACATCTCAAGATCCTTAAAAGATCAACTAACTAAGATCCATGGAAATCTAAAGACAAAAATTGGATCTTTGAGCTTCCATAACTGTAGATCTAGAAATTAAAAGAAAGAGAAGAAGAAGAGAGACACAAATTTTAAATAAAAAGATCTAAAGTATTACAAAAGTTTAGATCTTGCAAAGTAATGAATAATCCCAAAGGAAATGAAATATGTTGCAAAGTTGCAAGGTTATGTTATTGGCGGCTAAGAGAGGGGTATTTATACAAGTTTATTTTTTTTTTTTGGGGGGGGGGGGAAAAAGTTTCCTAGNAGAGTAAAATTTGTCATGTGCAAGTGGCTATCGAGTGTCTGCAAGCCACTATCGACCAGCCGGTCGATAGTGAACTGCATTTGCAGTCCATGGCTTCTTCTTTGCTCCTTTGACTGCATCTTTGCTTCCAAATTTCTCATATGCATTTATCTCCTCTTTGCCTTGATTCTTGACTTCAAATCCATCTTGAGTCCATCTATTAAGCTCTCCATAGAGCCACTCCAAAGGTTTACCTACAAATGCAACAAAATGCATGCAAATGCAAGAAAATCCTAAACTAGACTCAATTCCAAAAATGCATTAATTCAAGTGATTAAATGCAATATTTACAATCTAAATATGGTAAAATCATGACTAAATCATACCTAAAATGCATGAAAATATGTACAAATCATGGAAGCTTATCATCTTCGCCGTTGGAATCAGAATCCTACGAACGTCATTTCTTGACCAATGTGTAGGTTAAATATTAGGAGAAGGAATAAGGAGCATGGCGTTTCAAAATTTTTCTAAAGACAAAGAAGAAGCAAAACGATTAGTAGATCGAACAGTGAAACCCTAATGATAACCTAAAAGGCTAAAATAAAGAGCAGAGAATAGCAAGTGTTTTCTCGTAATCTTTCGATAAAAGACTGCGATCTGAAATGACATGGGGCCCACTGTTAAATCTTATACCATCTACGGTGAATCTATGCAGTTATTAGTACTCTTGGTAATTATTATTCCGGAAATTGTAACAACATTATCTAAGAAGAAACAACAATATAGATGAGATTACGTGGGTACAACATCAGTGAAAAAGTCAGGAAGATCTACTTAGAAGCGACATGATTAAAACATGATAAAGCCATGACTCAGCTGCGCGAAATCATGGTTTAAGGGAAAAATTGTTGGGGATAAATAAATTTTCCTCAGTTCAAGACCTAGAAAATCTTGCTCAGGCAACCATGATTAAGGCAACCAGAGAGCAACGCTAAGGGAAATCTTACCAAGGATATGTGAAAAAGCTATATACTACTTAGGATAGCTATTTTCATAAAATAAGAGATTCCTTTATTCCTCCGGATATCTACAACAAAGACAATGAGCGAGGATATAGAGAAATATTCCTTATATCTAAGATTCTCAATAACTCCTCGAATCTAGATGATATATATGAGATACCAAGGCATCTACATGGAAGATCTACACCAATACGGCTTTAATAGGATCTATGGTTCCTCATCCTTTTTTTTTTGTAATCCTTGCTTATTTCATATGATATCAATAAAGACTACTTTCTACATTGTTATCATTGCTTTGATCTCTACTTTCCGTAGAGACACAACGGTCCTCCCAAAATTTACCCTAATAGGGTGCGTTGTATTTTTTTTTTATTTTTTAGGTATAAATATTTATTATGATGTGGCCTAATGAATCTCTGCGGTTGTTAGTACAACAAACTAACAAGTGGTATTTAGGAGTCACTAGACCACCTAAACGTATGGAAATTATGTTTCACTAATATTATATATCCATGAGGGAGGGAGAGTGTTTGAATCAATGTTTTGAAACCCGACCCGAACATCGAACCGGATTTTTTTCGGGTCACCGGGTTTTCGGGTCGATCCGGGTCGAC
>OVAN01016034.1:0-10881 GCA_900406275.1 Anastatica hierochuntica
TTCCTCGAATAAAACAATAGTAAAAATCCATAAAATACGAATACATCAATTACCTCCATCAGAGAAGTGATTCTCTGATTGTGGAGGAGATGCCAAAACCATAAAGGAAGGGCTAATGTTTAAGAAAAAAAGATCCAGAAGTTTTTCTTAATGACCGTGGGGTTAGAGCCTCGTTTTCCACATTTTGACGTTCTTCTGGCAGGTTTATGGTGTATTAGTGTTTTATGTCCTTTTCATGGGGTGTGAATGCTAATCATTTTTCATTCTCTTCTACAAATATTTCTGGGGAAAAGACCAATGAAGGAAATGCAGCAGTTCTTGAGACGCTTAAGATCCCTGTGGAAGAAAGAAGGATTTCATTCCTCCTAAGCCTTAAAGCATTGTCTCAAAGCAGTGTTTGGGGTAACATTTTGTGTTTTCTTGCTGCATGCCCTTTCTTTTCAATTTTTATTCACCGGCACTTGTCCTTTGATTCTTGTGTAGGAAATATGTCAGGTTCAAGAGCCAAGACATTAACTGATTTCAAGAAGGTAAGAGAGGCGATGGTAGCAAAGAGAGGATCCAGGAGAAAACCAACCTTCAGAGATGATGTGCAAATCATAGAGACTCCATCCACTCAGCAAAAGGCGCATATCAAAGCTATAATCTCCTCCTCATCCTCCTCCTCCCAAGCCAAAAAGCCAAAGATCGACGTATCTACCAGATCCTCGCTCCAGCCTCTTGGTAGAATTGGTTCATATAGTAACCTACCTGAGGCTCTGAACTAGCTAAAGGCTAAAGTGTTTCCAGTAACCACTGTTTCCTCTAGTGATAGTGATTCAGTGGGAGTTCTTTTTCACCTTCAAAGGGAAATGCTTAAGGTAGTTCTCCTTCTTCCTCTTTTTGTTACGTTCGTATTTTAGTTACAATGCAGTTAACTTTCTTCTTAGTTTTAGATTACATCGTTTCGCCACCATGCCAAAGCTTAGATTGCAACAAAAATTCTGTAGAAAGGGTAAAAGACCATAGCCGTGGAGGACCTCAAGGGTGTCAAGGACCAAGAAAAGGAAATTGAAACTGAGGAGCTAGCTGCCAAAGATGATTATTCTACTACCTCTAATCCTTTTGCTGCTTAGAACATCTCTCTCTCTCTCTCTCTCTCTCTTTCTCTCTCTCTCACTCTCTATCAAACAATATTTCGGTTTTCTGCAGTGCCCCTTTGTGGTTTTTTAAGACTCTTTCTTGTGCCCTCTTGTGGAGTTTTATCTTCTTTTGTAGTGGTAGCCCTTTATTGGCTTTTGAACTCATGGTCCGTCGTGGCCCTTTTGTAAACTTATTAGGTCATCTGTGGCCCTTTGTTTAAATTTTATATGTTATATCTTCCTCTTTGTTGCCTTTGCATTCAGCCTCATGAGGCGGCTCATTGCATATCAACAAGAATTTTAGCTTACTGGTTTAATCTGGTTTTCTCAATTCCCTTTTTTTAAGAAGAGGATGGATGTTTCCTTCCTTTTGAACGAGTTTTCTTGCTATTTGCTTTGCTACTTATGATCTTGCAACTAGAGGACTTTGTTGTATTCTTCCCCTCTTGGGGAGCCGCTATCAACTTGTTTGTTGAACTGCTTTCTGCAGGTAAGCTACTGTCAATCTTTTATCTCGTGCTGGTGTGATCTTACCTCATCGGACTGAATCGAGTGTCGGTCTTATCAATTTGTGCAAGTGTGAATCTACCTAGTAAGGTTTTTACTGCTTTTCATGTCTGGGTAAGTAGGAAAAGGTGATATTTCCCCCCTTAAGATTCAATGCTTCTAATCGTTTATCGGCTTTGTAAGCAGGTGTAAGCAATTTGCTGTATTTGGGTAAGGTACTTATTTTCCTTAGCTAAGTTTGGCATTTTTGCCTATTACTTCTTGGTATGGGGTCGGGTTTGTTGTTTCTGCTGCTCTTCCATGAGAGGCAGTGATTCAACTCATGTGTCCGTGTTGTTATTGTTTTTACTTATTTTCTTTTTGCGAAAAAGCAGTTGTTTTATTTTAATAATTTTGTCCGTAGATACAAGAGAACCATGAAAATGATAAGGAAGAACACGAAAAGAAAAACAAAGCACCTAAAAGCAGGTCTAGAGGTGAGGTTATGAAGCCCCTTAGGAAGTAGTAGGACTTCATATGTAACACGTTCCAAATATTGTGTTGATTTTTTTGTACATGTCCTGCAATTTGTATGCCTTAGATCCTTGCATTTCTACCGCTAAGTAAATTTCTTCCCAGCCACGGGCTAGTTTTCCCACATCCTTATCCCTGATATTGTCAAAGACGTTTTGTATGACCCATTCTCCTTACAAGAAAGGTTTTTGACCTTAATTTTACGTTGTAGTATGCCTCTCCTTTTTCCTCCAGCAGATCAAGAGACAAGATCATGAACTCCTCGTTTTCTTTGTTTGAAAGGTGATCTGTCCTGGTAGTTTTCAGATTGATTTATGCGAGAACTATTGCCTCTGAGTAATAGACCAAGGAGAAGGGGTTTCTCTTGTTGCCGTCTTGGTGGCGGTTTGGTAGGCCCATAGTACGCCAAGCAACTCTTCTACCCAATTACTCTTGGCCTCATCTAGACGCTTTGTCAGGATGTTTACCATGGTCTTGTTGGTTGATTCCGCATGACCATTAGATTGAGGATGCCTAGGTGTTGCGAAGCTCAGAAACTGGGGACAATGAGCCTTGGATTATCTCCTGTGGGACCTCGAATCGGGTGATGACATACTTCTAGAGAAAAATCTTGATTTGTGTATCAGTGGTCTTGTTGAAAGCCTTATCTTCCACCCATTTAGAGAAGTACTAAGTTACAACCAGCACGAAAACCTTATGGTTAGGAACAAGAGCCAATTTTCCTACGATGTTCATGCCTCGCTTAAATAAACGGCCACAAATAGCTAATAGATTTCAAGTTTCCTAGCGTTCCTCTGACATTTGTCGCAACATTTTGTCATGAGTATAACGTCGTTACCCATTGTTGGCAAATAACAACCTTCTCTCTTGGCCTTTAGCACTATGATTCTTTAACTTGAATGGGATTTTCATTCTCCTTCGTCAAGCTCTTTAAGGACGAGTTTTGCATCTTCTAGTGTTATGCATCGCAAGTATGGTCCAAAGAAATATCTTTGATACAACTTATCATGGATTAAGCAGAAGCTCGTTGCTTGCTTCTTGATCTTCCTATATTCACTCTTTATGCTTGACGGTGCATCATCTTTCAGAGAGGCCATGATTGGCGACATCCAATTATGACCTTCTCTGATGGTAGAGACTTGTGGCCTTTGTACGTCTTTGTCTGTAGTAGGTAATTGCAGCACCATGGGTGGATGCTAAGAAGCTCAGTGTTTTTTGAAGACATAACCAAAGTTGGCAAGAGCGTGCACATGAGGGTTATTCTCCCACGGTATTTTCTTTAGCTTGCAAGTTTGAAATGATTCAACGAACCTCTTGGCTATTAATCTATAGACTTTCCACGCTCATTTCTCTTCCAACCCCCAATCCAACATTCAACGCTTCGTACGCGCTTTCATTGTTGGTGGCTTTGAAATTGTATTTTACTGCGCTATATGCAATTTCTCCTGCTAGTGATACGAGCACGATGCCTACTCCTACTCCTTTCATATTATTTGACCGTCTGCGTAAAGCTTTCATTCTCCTGTACAAATTTTCTCATGCTGGACTTTTACTTTTTTTACTATTGCTGGAGTCATGGAAGGAGTGAATTCTACAATGAAGTTCGCCAGTACTTGTGACATGATTGCGTAGTAAGCATGAATATGACGTCTTACTCTCCTATTTCCACGATCTACTTTGCTAATTTTCGTAATACTTCTAGTTTATGTAGCACTAATTTGACAGGTAAGGATGTTACCACCATTAAAGGTGAGTCTGGAAGCAAGGACGTAGCTTCCTGGCTGGAACCACTAGCGCTAGGGCTAGTTTCTCTAGGTTATTATACCGAGTCCAACCATCTTGAAGAGCTTATTCACATAGTATACAAAATGCTACTTGCTTCCTTCTTTTCGTATCAGAACGATACTTACGATGTGCAAAGAAACCGTGAGGTAGAGCACGAGTGATTCTCCGTCTTGAGGTTTTGAGAGAAAGGGGTGTGACAAGGTACTCCTTTTATTTAATCAAGGATTCTTCGCAATTTTGATCCCATGTGAAATCTTTTGGTGTTTTAAGGGCTTGAAAGAATGCATGAGATTGTCAGAGAGTCTTGATATGAATCTACTCATGGTGACATCCTTCCTTTTAGCTTTTGCACATCCTTAGGGCTTCTTTGTTAAGGAATCGCTTGGATTTCCCTAATATGTTCTAGATTGGCTTCAATCCCTCGGTATGTCATAATGTGGCCCAGAACGGAACTTACCACAAAGAACACTCGGAAAGATTAAGCTTCATGTTGTACTTCCTTAGCGTGGAGAATGCTTGTTTCACGTGAGCGATATGAGCTTCTACTTCCAGTGACTTTTTATAGACTTCCATGGTTGTTAATTGGCATATACTTAAGCAATTCGGGCATGGACTATTGGAAAGCAGGCAAAAGGGCCCTGAGCTACTTGCAGAGAAAAAAGACTATATGTTTACTTATTAGAGGTCAGATAATTTGACGTTCATTGAGTATTGTGTTTCTGATTTTGCTAGATGCCAAGATACTAGAAAATCTATATTTAGATATGACTATTTATTGATTGTTGGAGCTATCTCCCGGCGTAATGCGAGACAAACACTCGTAACTTCCTCTACCTTGACAAAAAAAGTTGATAGCAATCTATGGTAAATCAAATCATAGGATTTGGCTGAAAAACATTTTAATTGGGCTCCGAATTCTCAAAGAAATTAAAAAAATACATAAATTATATTGTGAAAATAAGGTAGGTTTTTATATTACAACAACTGTTGTTGTTGTTAGACTTTACAGAATTTCTATATTGTTGGTCAATAAATTCATTCTAGAATTCGTAGCCATGTGACAAAATTTTCTGCCAAATTCCCTAATTTGATGCCTCTTAGCTGCTATCCATTCTATTGTCATAGTGGGGAAACTACGAGGGTTTGTTTCGCACTATGCCAGGATATGGCTGCAATAGCCAACATAAGAGCATATCTCAGTGTACATTTTCTACTATCTTGACATCAAACAAAATCAAAATTAGAATACCTAATGATCCCCAAGTTGTCTGATAAGTGAGCATAAGGTATTTTGTTCTCTGCAAGTATCTCACGACTCTTTTGTTTGTTTTCCCTTTGTCCATTCCTAGATTGCTTAAGGACCTGCCCAAAACTTTAACTATGTACGCAATATCCTGATGCATATAAACTTGAGCATACAATATACTCTCTACTACCAATGCATAAATTTTTTTTATGCATCTCCTGAATTTCTAAATTTCCTTTAAGACACTAACCGAGACAAAATTTTTCTCTCTTATCGAGTGAGGTATCACCTGGTTTGCAATACTTCATGCCAAATCTCTTATGTATTTTTATCGATAAAACTCTTTTGTGATAATCCTAGAATTCATTGTGAGTGGTTTCAATCCCTTATTCAAAAGATGTTTCACCAAGATCTTTTAACTCAAAAGTTTCCTTAAGAAATTTTTTGGTTTAAACCAACATACTCATAGTGCTTGTGGCGAACAATATATCATCGACATATAAAAGCAGAAAAATACACTTACTCCCATTGAATTTTTAGCACACAATCATCATCCAAATTAACCTTGTAGCCATAAAAGATGATAAAACCTTATGAAATTTGTTGTACCATTGACGAGAAACCTGTTTTAATCCGTATATGGTTTCCTCAATTTGCAGACTATATTCTTTGCAACTCCAAAGACAAAGTTTTCTGATTGCTCCATATAAATTGTTTCATCAATGTCTCCATTGAGAAACACCATTTTAACATCCATATGATGTATCTCCAAAAAATTATTTGAAACAAGAGTCATGATTATACTAAAATAATCCTTTGATGAACTGGATAGAAGATATCTCTGTAGTCCATCCCTTGATTCTGAGTACATCCTTTAGCTACTAGACCTTATACTGTTCTACAAATCCCTCTTGGTCTTAAATATCCATTTACGACCAAAATGTTTCATTTCTTCTGGTAATTGAACGATGTTCTAAACCTGATTGTCTAGCAACAATGATACTTTTTATTCGCTGCTTCAACCCGCTTAACTGAGATCGAATAACTCATAGCTGAAAGAAGTTGATAGGATCATCTTCCATAAAAATTTTACTTTTCTCATTTTCCATTATAAACACTATATAATCATCTCAAATAGTGGTTTTCCTTACTCTTCAATATCATCTTAAAGCAACTTGATCTTGACGCACTAGTTGTTGAGGATTTTTAATTTGACCATCTTGTTGGATATCATCAACCATCTGAGTTGGAGGAAGAACTTCATTATCAACTTGAGGTTTCAAAATTTGGTTTATCCAAAGGAATAACATGAATCGATCTAGTAGTCGAAGCTGATTCTTCCTCAAAGATGATGTCCCTAACTTTATTTCTCCCCCTTAACTCAATATCCACAAAGATGTTGAGACTCCTCACCTCAGAGGCCACTCTATTTAGATTGTACTTGGAGGCAATACACTCTATTTAGAATGTATATTGTGATCTTTAGTGCCTCTTCCCCCAAAGAGATTCAGGTAAGGAAACATGACTAATCAGAATCCTCACCATGTTCTTAAGAGTTCGGTTCCTTCTTTCAAAAGCACAATTCATGCTTGGAGACCCATGCAATGTGTACCGAGGCACAATTCTGCACTCCTCTAGGTATCTGCCTAATGTTCATGGAAGTCGTTCATCAGAATCATCATATTTGTCGTAGTATTCACCACCACATTCAGATCTAACACAATTTATCTTCGTTCAAGTTAGTTCTCAACCTCAACCTTAAATCTCTTGAACACGTTTTGAGGCTGATTTTTGATGAATAAAAAACAAGTATGTATTTCTAGAGTAATCATCAATGAGTGATACTAAATATTGTTGACTGTTCCATAAAGGAGTAGGAAACAATCAATAAATGTCTGCATGTATTAACTCAATGACTTCTGCAGCTCTATGCACCTAAGTTCTTATGTTTGGTATGTTCTCCTTTAGTGTAATCTACACAGACATCACAATTAGTGAAGTCTATAAAATTTAATATACCATCTGACACAAGTCGCTCGACTCCATTCCTAGAGATGTGACATAGGCTTTTGTACCGCAAAGTTCATAAATTTGTATTTGCCAAGCTTACCTTTAATACCCCTTGATTCAAAATTTAAACTTTCATCATTAAAGTTTATAATGTCAAGTATCTTAAGTCTGTAACTATCCAAAAGTTTATAAGTGGATTAAAATGTCTTTAAAATCTATAAAATGATCAGAACTAAAAAAACAGTCTAAACTGCTCAATTGTCTCCACATGCAGTAGAATCTTATTAGCCACATGAATGCATCTTTCAACATCAATAGGGTTTCAGTAGCTCAGACAACCCTGCAATGAAACACTAATGTTAGTAGTAGCACCGGAGACTAACAACTAAGTGTTTATGGGGTACTTCAACTAAGTTCATTTCCGAACAGACTAAAGCAAGGAACATACCTTTCTTACCACGTCAAGTGTGATACTTTTGATAGTCCTTCTTTATGTGTCCACCATTCCTGCAAAAGAAACAAGTGTTCTCATCCTTATTTTTTCCACCATTCCTGCAAAAGTAACAAGTGTTCTCATCCTTATTTTGTTTCTTTTGGGTGAGACCCATAGCAACATCATTCTTAACAGACTCAAATTTTCTTCTTTTACCCTGAACCATAGAGGTGTATGCCAAATGAGGACTTCTGTCCTTTCTTGTTTCATTCTATCTTCCTCTAGCACAAAATACGCAATGAGCCCATTAAGAGACCATTGCTCTTTTTTGTGTGTTATAAGTGGATTTTAATTGATTGAACTGGAGAGGAAGAGAATTCAAGACAAAGAAGGTGAGCACTTCAGCCGAAATCTTAGTCTTAAGAGTCTTTGAACTTTGAAATAATGTTAGAAATTTCCAAAATGTACTCTCTTATGTTTCCTTTCCCGTGATACCTCATCGTACAAAAGTGATGCAAAAACATACTTATTTCCACCATATCTCATCTTGTTACACGTAAATCCATCTCGTCAACAAACTATTTGAGATGATTGATATCCTTATGACCTCTATAGGTTTCTGGAATGGTGTCTTTAATGATCATTAGATCAATGCGATCGGAAAGCTCCCAGTTCTTATAAAAAATCTTATACTCAACAGTACTGATATTTGTAGGAGAAGCATGTTGTTCCATCCTTAGCGCAAAGTTAAGATCCATACACCTAACAATCTTAACTTTACTTTTTGAATCAGTAAAGTTAGAATTCGTAAGTTTTGGAATTGATTTTAAGTGGCAAATAAAGTAGCTACATTAGCTGAAAAACTTAATTAGTTACTCACTAACCGAAGAATCAATAAATATCAAACAATTATACATATTCCATCCAAGATATCATATGTACATTAATATCAACTCTTTGAATAGTAATATTAACTTCTAGCATGATTCTTTTTGTAACGATCAAACACTAACAATAATGCATGAGAAACAATAAACCTTCATTTGGGTCGATTTCTTATTTACATGTTTAAATCCATATAATTGTCATGTGTTAACCATCACAGATGTATGTGTATTTCAGCCAAATATTTAACCTTCCTTTGGCTCGATCTAATATTCGTATGAAAAGACACACAAGCGTATATGTAAATTTGGCAAAATACAAATATTTCTTTAGATCGAATTATATCCGCATAAATTTATATACAAACCTCATTTAATATTTTTTATGGAAAATTCAAGAGAGGTCACTTTTGGTGATATCTTGATTCCATAAATTGAACTCTAATATTAAAGTTGCATAATCAAATTTATTTATTGATTTAAAACCTAAGATTTATAAAAAATTCTTGCACATACATATAAAAGGAAGTCTCGATGTTCTTTACCCAAGAATGTTAATATGGCATAACGGTTGAAAAGAGACAAGAAAAGTCTGCACCCACTACCAGACTCATGTTTGAATCTAATGCAATGGTTTGAAATATAATTCTTTATGGGTCTTTTGCTTAACGCCCTCATTCTCTTTTCTATTCTTCGTTTTGGGCGGAATTTTAATAAAATTTATTAATGAAGCCCAAAAGAAAGGAATGAACTATTTTGTTTCACCAAACAAATACAGCATAATTACGAAGCGGCCATTAATCTTCAATCTATGAATAAGATTCAAAAAACCTAAGTTCTTAAGAATATTCTCATCCAAATTGGGTGACCAGTATGGAATGAATTTTTGATTCTTTTGTGGTTGATAAAAAAAAAAAGAATCTTACAACTGCCGTTAACAGAAGGTGCCATAGATCCAAATGTTTTTTCACTCAAAATTTCCAAAAGTTAAACTTTAAATTTTGAAACTTATAACTAATGAGTCAAAACCTAAGATCGAATTTAAAAAAAGGGTTTAGATTTAAGATTTAATATGCTTTTTTTTAATATCTAGAATGATTAACAAAAAAAAAGATCTAACATGCATATTCGTAATCCTGAATTAATTTTCCAATTATAAATAAATCCTGAATTTATTTTTTCAATTATAAATAAATCCAAAATTTCAATCGCAAAATTTTCATATCAATCAGAAACCGAATATGGTGTTTCTGATACTATTTGTTAGATTTATTTCATCTCCAAAACCATAATAAAGTTTCTGATTAATAAGAACAAGAGTGGAAGCGTATCTGATGAATCCATTGCTTAGAATCTAAATTAGGGAATATATCTTCCAAAGGAATCTCATAATGAATTAGGCTTTAGTTCTCTTGTGATGGAGATGCAGAAAGTTTCTATATTTTTGACTATGATTTCTTTGGAGGAACATAATACTCTATTTATAAAATATTAATTTCTAGTTCGGTCTCTCATCAAACTAGAAACTATCAAAGATATTCACACGTTAATTTTTCATAACATTTATGCCCATAACCCTTCACAAAGTGACCACTACAAAATAGGTTCATTAACTAATAGACTTAACACATTTGACCTTAACATGTTTGACTCCAACTATTCTTACACATCTGTCACACGGAATTCAGTCTCTTCTTCAACTTTTTGCTTTTTTCTTCAATGTATATCAATCCCAAACATCATAGATCCAAACTAAAAACTCTTAAGTTGTAAATATCGTAGCTTGATGAGAAAGAAATCCAACCACAAGATGAGCAAAATAGCATATCAGGCTACGGTTCTCTTTCTAGTACTCATAGTTAGCCTCTTGTAGCTTGGTCGTTATCCCTCGCATAGCTCTATGAAAAACGATCGCTTTCTTCTTCTTCCATGCTTCTTTCTTCGTGACTCTATTTTATATACATTTAATTTCAAAGGTTAGGGTTTCCGTTTGTTGAACCTAAAAATCAGTTCAAAACAGGAAACAAACCTAAAGAAAATACCAAAATATATAATTGGATCAAGATTATGAGTGAAAGAATTCAAAGAAGACCACAATTCCAACCACCAAAACATTAGCTACAATTCCAACCAATACAAACTAAAGAATAGGGAATTCTGAACTAAGGTTGTAATACGAGTTTGCAATGGAGCTAGGGATTTAAGGTGCCAGGGTCGTTGTGTTATTGGCTTCATTATGTAGGGAACATATATAATATTTATAATAATAAGTATTATTAGGGTTTTGTTGATTGTAATTTAATAAGTATGATTAGGGTTTCATTAATTAAAATTGAGAAATTCCCTTAGATAGCACACTTTTGTGTTTTTTTGCCACATGTA
>OVAN01016035.1:471-10880 GCA_900406275.1 Anastatica hierochuntica
TTTTCTCTTATTGCTTACAACTTATTTGGTTTGTGCTTTGTTTATTGGTCTTTAAATATTGCTTTTATTTATGATTGCTATCTTGCTATGGATAGATCTAGTAGAGACTTGTGACACCTCTATCTAGATTGCTCCCTAGACTAGTTTTTCTAGTGTCATTCTCTTTGTTTAAACTCTTTTAAACTATTCAATCCTTGGACGATACCTTTCTTGCGGGCTAGGAGCGGTTGTTAGGTTATTATAAATTTTAAAGCTTGTAGGTGAAAACCCCGCTCGAACAATTGTTTCCCTGAGAAGACCCGATGCCCAACACTTCTTTGATTGATTTACAACCCTTTTGTTGCTGCCTATTTTCTTTACTTTCTTAATTTCGTTTATTTGCAACACCTCAAAAGACATCTTTTTAGCTTGAGCCCGCTGTTTGATTCTATATTCTTAGTGCTACCTTTGGTCTCTGTGGATTCGATCCCGAACCACTACAACATACATCTGTGCGCTTGCAGTGTTATCTCGGGCGAAAACTTGAGTTATCAAATTCTCGGTTAGAGACCTCAACTTGTCCACTTGTTTGTGGGTGATAAGGTGTATCAACCTTGTGTTTAAGTCCATTCTAGTTCAAAAGATTCTCAAACACTTTGTTGATGAAGTGTGATCCACCGTCACTTATCACAACTCGTGGAACGCCAAATCTTTGGAAAATGATCGACTTGAACATATTCATCACCACTTTTGCATCCTTTGTGGGGCTTGATATAGCTGCCACCAATTTAGACACATAGTCAACAACCACAAGAATGTATTTGTTACCAAAAGAAGAAGGAAACGAACCCATAAAGTTGATTCCCCAAACATCAAAAACTTCGGCTTCTAGAATGTAGTTTTGTTGCATCTTGTTTCTTTTGCTGATGTTCCCTTGTCTTCGGCATGAATCTTACCTAGATATAAAGTTTTGGGCATCCTTAAACATGGTAGGCCACCAAAAACTAGCTTGTAATACCTTGGAGACTGTTTTAAAGGTTGCAAAGTGTCCACCATATTCTAAACCATGACAAGCGAAAAGAATGCCTGATACATCTTCTTCCGGGATACATCTTCTGAACATTTCATCAGAGCACTTCTTGTATAAGTAAGGCTCATCCTAAAATTAGCGTCTAACATCTTTCAAGAACTTCTTCTTCTTGTAACCAAAGAATTGAGGAGGCTAGATGTCTGCTGCAAGATAGTTATCAATGTGTACATACCATGGATGAGTGGATGGTACTAATTTTGAAGCTCCTTTAAAAAGTCCCTCAAGATGAAAGACATCTTTAACATTGTCGACATACACTTGAGGAGTAAGGATCGAATCCTTAGTCGAAATTGCATAATAGAATACTCTCTTTTTTATTTTGAAGAAAGAAACTCGCCAATTAGGATAATCCATAATAGCTACCACTGATTAAAGGAAAGGACTCCCAAGAATCAGTGGCATTTCAGATTATTTACTCATCTCAATAATCTGGAAGTCAACAGGAACCAAACAACCACCTACTAGCATTGTTACATCCTTCACGAATCCATTTGATGATCTCACAACATCTTCAAACTTGAGAGACATAGGAGAAGGCTTGATGTCGCTAATCCCCAATTGGTTTGCAATGGATTTAGGCATGACATTTACAGTAGCTCTGGAGTTACAAAGGAATTCTTGAAAATCTAAACCATTGATCTCACATGAGAAGACAAACTTCATCGGGTCTTGTATCTTAAGAAGTTTCCTTTGATGTGGTGCTTTGTGTATTGGCTTGTCATTCTCAAAGCTTAGTAATGGATCAACAACAACAAGTGGATCAAAATCAATCGATTTGTGCATAATATCAGCTGCGTCTTCTTCCTTGTACCGAATCACAATCGTCCTGCAAGATTTCGGGTTTCTCAGGAAGAAAGCCACCTTGTGTCTTCACACCTTCTGCACTTTGAGCAGCTTGAATATCAAGCATTTTGACATTATTAGACATGTCCATAAGCTTCCCATATAGCCCATCGATCTTTCCTTTGAGATGATTGTCCATGTTTTCTATGTTTCAGGCATTTTCCTTTAGACCTTCTAAGACTTGTTGAAACAAAAGCTCAACCTTGTTCTCTAGGGAGGATAAAGCCACTTCCTTGGCATGAGAAATAGATTCTAATCTCATCTCAAAGTGATTAAACCACTGCTGCAATTGAAGATCTTCATATCTGAAGTTTTCTCGGTTTTGGTTGATGGGAATTCCCTAGGCTGCTGATGTAGTGAACTTCCCTTTGCTGCCCATGGACACCATAACTTTTATGATATTGAATAGCTCTTTCAGAAGCCTCTCTCATGTCCTCATGGTAATTCATACTCATTTGTTTGCTCCTTAGGAGTTGAGCGACCATGGATTTCAGCTCAGAGATCTCTGTAGAGTCAGAGTTCGGTTTGATGGCTTCCACAATTCTTTCTTAAGTTGGATATGAACTTTTTTTGATCTCAGCTAGGTTTTCAATAAGAATGTTAGCTTGAGAATCAATATTATTCATGAAGTTTCATTGACTTGCAATGTCGAGTGCCATCCTGAACTTTTCAGCAATTCCTTCATAAAAGAAGTTCATTAGATTTAATTCTGTGAAGCCATCATGAGGGCAATCTCTTTGGTACTCCTTAAAGTGTTCTACTGCGTTGAAGAATTTTTCATTCAACCCTTGTTGAAATTTCGAAATTCTCCTCATTTTCTCAAATCTCTTCTCCGAGTAGAAGTGTTTCAAGAAATCTCTTTTGCGTTGATCCCATGTAGTGATTGATCCGGGAGCAAGAGTCTTTAGCCACTTCTTGGCGTTCTCAAATAGAGAGAATGAGAACAACTTGCACGTCAAATAATTATCAAAAACTCCAATGGATCTTCTTATGTTGCAAATTTCTTTGATCTTCTCGATATGGTCCATCTTCAGCTAAACCACTAAACTGATGTTTATCAGCCCAAGATACGAATTCATACTTGATATTAAAAAATTCTAGAGGTTATGCAGGGCAGATTGGATTCCTTGTTTTCCTTAATCTCTCACAAGAAGTTAATAGAACCAACAAAGAGTAAACAAAAATAAAAATAAAAATAAAGAAATGAAAAACAAAAAAGCCTTAGACTAAATTCTAATCAGAAACTCATAGGTAATTGAATTGGTCCCCGACAACAGCGCCAAAAACTTGATGTGCTCAAAGTCTTACCCCGAGAAATAGCACAATGCTGCAAGGCACAACGGTTGTGGTAGTACTTAGGGATCGAATCCTCAAAGACCATGAACCCATTACGAGTTTATTAGAATTGAACTAAGCTAAAGCGAAACTATGAGGTTATGTGATTGAGATATGATGCACGAAATTAACAGTAAATCAACCTAAAATCACCAAGTAAAAATATCAAACTATCAATAGGAGAAAACATTGGGCAAGGAACGAATCAAAAAAATAAATAGATCGATAAATTCAATAGGTTTTCCTAGAACTTAAATCATGCAAAGATAATCAATTATTGATGTCTAAAAACCTAAATTATTAAGCTCACATTTGTAATCAAGTGAATAAACAAGCATAAAGTTCAGATTCATAGTTCACAAAGACTCGCTAAAAACACTCCCGTGAAGATCGATGTTTTTACTCATCAAGATTAAGAAGGTCAATTTAACAACAATTTCGGTGAGCAAATTAATCATAAATGACGGTAGATAGATGGTCAATCAAGAAACAATCCTCAATTAACAATCTAGATGAAGAACCCTAAGGAAATCACCAAATCTAACAACCTAACAATCAATCCATGAATCCCCTTTGAAAACCCCTAAATCAAACAAGTAAAATACTCAAGACTCATCATAACAATAGGTATGCACGAGATATAAGTAGAAAACAACAATTGATTAAGAGAAAAAAGGTTTAGAAACTTACCAATATCGATTACAAAGTGAAATCTTCTCCTTGGAAGCTCTTGAAATCACATCTCTTGAAAAGGAATGTATGGCACGAGATTTCTGCCTCCTAAAGTCTATTTTTATCTAAAAGTCGTAGCTCCCTTTTCCAAAAGGCTAAAAACAAGTATTTATAGTATTAGGTCAAGAAATTCAGTTTAGGTTAAGTTAGGGTCGAGAATGAGTTGCGACCGGTTTAGGGGTGATTTTTCACCCAGATCGGTGCAAAAATGTCTGCCAACCTGTCAGGGAGGTTTGTGGCTCTGGTTGGTGCTTCATTTTTGTAAAAACCCGGTCACAGCTCACTTTTGGGCACATTCCAGCTTAAGGGCAGACGGACCAATCGTCACTAAAACGCTTATAAATTGTGATCCAGAGTTCCAATTTCCTTGAAACCAACTCCATTTGAAAGCTAACTCAAAATGGTAGTTTGTATACTAATTTCATCAAATTAAATTGATTAAAAGATCTTTATATGGGATGAACTTTCGCATGTATGAAAATTGTATAGAAACTGACTTTTGCTCCAAATAAGCCCAAATTGCTCTAGAATGCATTGTTCGACCTGAAACAACTTTTAACACTACAAGTACGAGAAAACTACCATTTGTGGTAAAAAAAAGAATAAAAAGCTCAAAATGAATAAAAACCTAAGATAAAAACATGTAAAATACGGTTTATCAAAATGTGAAGAAACCAAACATCAGTCTTTAATATAGACAACTAATGGAAAATAACTGTTTAAAAACTTTAATATCTCTATGTAACTCAAATATAGTGTTAACTTGAAGAATAAAAGATGAGCAATGATATGATCCTAAGGCAAAATGAAGAGGAGGTATTACGTGTAAAAGAGGAACAAATGGTACTACTGGAGGCGTACAAATGGTACTACTAGAGGCGTAGAAGGTACTACTAAAGCCTGGATCAGATCTGGTCATGTGAGGGGACCACCAGGACCACGTTGATGAGCTGGCACATCTAGAGAGGTCAGCAACGGTCCAAGACACCTGGAAATGGTCCCCTCCTTATCCTCAAACAGCCATAAGAGAGAAGAATGTGATTGGCTCTCCCTTTTACCTTGAATGTAGCTTTATTTGAGTACTAGATTCAGATTTTGTATTAGCTCCTTATTTCTTTGTAAAGCTTATATAAATTTATGTATGCTCATTAATAAAATTAAGTTGAGTGAGAGATTTCTCTCCTCCTTCACTATCCTTTCTATTCTTCTCATAATTTTCTCATCTAATCTTCATTATTCTCTTAATTCTTCATCATTAAACACTAAAATTAAACATGGTATCAGAGCATTATGGTTACACATTTTTAAATTCTGGGTTTGTATTTTTAAAATTCTGGGTTTGTTCTTCATTCTTTCGTGTTCTCTACAAAGCATCAACGTTTCTTTTAAATCCTACCCAAAAAATTTGAATCTCACTCAATCATTCTTCATTTCAGTATGTCTGAGTACTAAAGATTCAATCTTTCTTCATTTTGCTTAAAGTATCTCGCTAAAAGTCTCTTCTTTAGCCTTAAAGATTCAAACTTTCTCTCTGGAATCTCGATAAAGATCAAAACTTCATCATCAAAGATTCAAAATTTTCCGAAGATCTCTACTCAAATCTTCTAAAGACTCAATCTTTATTATGATTTAAGTACCAAAGATCAAAGCTTTTCCACAAAAGATCATCAAACTCAAATCTTTGTGGTGTTAAGAATATAGAGCTTCAAGCTAAGGTTTTATTTTTTTCACAACCAAAGGTTCCTCAAACATTAAGCTAGAGATCTCCTCTTCTCTTCCTAAAGATCTTATATTTCTTCATGGTTCAATACTCTTGGAAGCTTTATGTTGATGGTTGTGTGAAAACTATAACAAAAACCCTAAGTCTTGGAGTTCCATGCCAGTTTTGTTAAGGAGATGTTGTTGGTCTCAGGCCCTTAAAGGCTCCAAATGGAAGCTACAAAGAAGCTAAAAGGAGGAAAAGCCCTTGGAGAACAAGATAGAAGCCATTTCAAGAATAAATGGTGATGAAAGGTTGGATTCAAGGTGCTATAAAGAAGGAGCTACTCAAGGAATGGTTACATAGGGTTGAGGACTCGAAGAAGACTCAAGAAGCCTCAAAGAACCGTGGCCAAGATTCAAAGAAAATGGTTGCATAAGGGTTAAAGCCGAATTGGTTACCTAGCTAGATTTGAAGTCTAAGATGAACTCTAAAAGCTAAGGAGCAAGACCGACTGTTACTAGTGGTTTGATACAAGTCTTCCAAGACTTTAGAGAGTCAAAATATGAAGGAGCATCAAGAGTGATCAAAGCCAAGTCATAACAAACGACAACTACAAAAGGATAACTCTAAACCTTCTTTAATATGATTTAATTTATTGCCTAAAGCTCAATGATATGATTAGTACTATATCATAGTCTTCGTGCTCCATGATTAGGCTAATTATAATCAGCTTAAATAGTTAGATTGATTAGAATTAGCTTGAATATTTGGTTTGAATATCTTAGTATCATATTCATTGCTTGTTTAAAATATTTCTTAAACTCATGACATATGCTTTAAATTCTTCTTTGAATCTTTGATTGAAGGTTTAGAAGGGGAGGAGTAATGCATGAAAATAAGGACATTTGATAAAGAGTGATCTGGTCCAAAAGATATCAAGCCAAAGGGAGAAGTTATTGAGCTAAAGGGAATAAAATGGTGTGGATGTCATGGAAGCAAAGGAATGTGGAAGCAAGGAGTGGACTAGTTTTGAATTTATCAAGTCTTAAAGCAAGCTTGATCAGCTCACTACCAAGCCAAGAGTGCAAAGAATCAACATGAAAAACCACATTCTAAGCATTAACTCAAAACCGCATCCAAGATCTCTGGTCACTTATGAATAAGCCAGACCTTGGACAAAAGAGTAAGAAGTCATGCCTAAGGAGTATGCGCCAAGATCTCCAAAAGCTGATGTCTAGAGCCATGAGTGACATAGCTGCACTTCAAGGTCAATATCTTTTCAACCGTAAGGAGTTCGGGAGCAAGAAAAATTTTCATGGATTTTCAACTCAAAGAGGGACCACGGAGAAGTGATTTTTCATTCATATCTGCTCAGAAAAAAGAGATATGAGTTTTAAAATCAGGCAGTTCTTTGATGCGTCCGGGAGAATCAGCTTGCAAGTTCAGTTTAAGATCAGGTCATTCAAGCAAAGAGGGAATTCTAGACCACTTGGCCATTCAAGAGCAGTCTCTTGGGGAGCTATAAAAACAAGAACCAGTCCAAACACCCCAACAAATTGGGAGAATCAAACTGATTCATCAAACCTGGTCCGGAAACAGCTATCTTTGAAACCTTTCAAGAAAAGACTGTTACTCATCAGCTCAAGACCTTTAAAATGCAATGCTCCAGAGTCAATGCACTTCCAAAGGCTGTCAAGAGACTAAAATAACTCTCCTGGTCCAGAATGGTGAAAGATAATCCTTAGAGAAAAGAAGTTATGAAGTAATGTCTCAAATAAAGCTTCAAAAACTATCAAAACACATCAAGTTCAAAGGGAGGTTTAGATTCTCCTCAAATCATCTCAAAACCGTGTGATAGGGTTAAATGGAAGAAAGAAGATCAGAAAGAAAGAAGGCGAGTTAAGGGACAGACTTGCATCAACAAAAGAGATACACACAAAAAGGAGAAGTTGCTAAAACTCCAACTTCAAATCTGCTCATAAGAGCCGTGTGTCATTGAAGGTTCAAGGAACCAGCTCAGGTTCCTTGACTTTAAGTTAAATCTATTTCCCTAATCAAATGCATTAATACTAAGAGAACAAGTTGTGACAATCTATCATTTGCTCTAAGCATGTCATCCAATGCATGTAATAGAGTTGTTGCCTAAATATCTCGTTTTGAATTGATCAAGCTTGATATTTAGAGAAGTTAGTTGCATAATCTTGTTCTTTATGTCTCGAGATCATTGTTTTCTATTCTTTTTAAAGCATTGGTGATCAGTCTTGGAGTGTTCCAAGTTCTAAACCAATGTTGGTGATCTAATGTTTTTTCATGAGTTGTGTGACTTTAGGTACACAAAAATGCTAAGAAAGCATTCAAAACCGTGGATTAAAGAAGAAGATCATTGCCCATTTCCAAACACTTATGGGCAAGGTCCATAGCCTGCGAAGAAGAGTAGAGAGAGTGTATGGTATAATGGAGAACAAGGATTCCAATCAAGATGGAAAATCAAAAGAAGACCATCCTCAAGTCATGAAGACCGTAGTCTAAGAAATCATGGATTAATTACAAATTCTCACAAGCTTAGCTCCTTTCTATTCTTGGAGTTAAGCTTGAGGGGGAGAGTAATTAAGCATCCATGATCCAAGAAATAGAAGCCATTACAAGGACTTCAAAGATGCACCTAACAAGAATTATTCTAGAAGAGGCTTTGGACAATGCGACTTTCATGAAGAAGTTGACAAAGACCATCCCTTCATCTATGTTAGCAACTTGAAGAGGTTGTAATGGCCAAAAGAAAACCGTGGCATGCAAGGACTTCAATACAATAGGACATCAACCGGATTGCACTTGACTAATTGAAGAAGAAAGTTCTCTAACAATGTGGCTCCTATGATGAGATTATTGAAGGAGAAACCGAGGTATCTATTTAATCTTCCACTAAGTTGGTGGCTCATGAAGAGGTTGCAAATCAAAACACTTCTCACCTCTTACCAAAACCGAAAGGGAAGCATCTAATTTATCCTTCCTCTTTTGATTTAAGTTTTGTGTTATGAAGTGATTAGTACATTTTTCTATAAAGAAATGATACACTTGTGGAATGATGTATTAAGAATTAATGAGTTTGGGCAGTAACTCTGGGAAGCTTAGCATGAATTTCGGAGATTACTTGAAGAAGAATCAAGTGGAGAGTCAAGTCGTTTGGGAAGCTTGGACTTACCTTAGAATATTGCTGGTCCATTGAGAATTCAAAAGAGGAATTCAAGTGTCAAAGACCAAAAAAATTGACACTCCTCTCAAGTCTTATTACCTAATGAAAGGGGAGTAACCATTTCAATCTTTTATATAGTTAGAATGGTTTATGTCTTGAAAATTGATGCACGGTTTTTAATGCAAATAAAACAGGTTCTTGAAGTCTCTTTTAAAAGGAGAAGCTAGTCATTATAAGCCCTCATTGATGATGACAAGATGTCAGAAGAAAGGGGGAGAATTCAATGATGGTTCATTAAAAGAGTCCAAAACATGTCAAAGTGTGCAAGAGAAGAAGATTATACTTGCAACACTAAGAAGAGGCCTGATGTGTCATTATTTTAGTGGTTTTACTAAGGTTTTTTACACGAGATTTATTGTTTTTTAGTATGTATTCAGATTGTTTTGGCGCAGATTTGTGTTCTTTGTTGTTTTTACAGGAATCAAACTTGAATGTACGAAAAGAATGCATTTTGGATGGATTTCAAGCGTCGAAGAAAGTGTTCGTGAAAAGCTGGAAAATACCCAGAAATTTGGACAAGGATCGACTGATCTTTTTCCCCGGATCGACAGATCCTTGTCCCGAATCGCGAACCGATTTTATTAAGAACCAGACCGAACTTATTTCTGACCGAATTGCTATCAAAAGACCTAGACTCGTGTTTTTACTTTCATAATGCAATTTTAGAGAGTTTTAGAGAGCTTGGAGATATTTGTAACCTAGGGAGAAGAAGCTTCTTTGTTTTTTTATTTTAGAAGTTTCCGAACCCTTTTTACTCTTGTTTATGCTTAATACAATCATGTCTCTCATGAATTTGATCTGAGTTTTTGCAATATCCATGAGTGAGTAGTTTGTTCGTTGGATTTAGGGTTCTCACATAGGGATTCATGATTTGTTGATATAGAACTGCATGATTAAGGATTTAATATAATGGATCTTCATCTATGATTGTTCGTAATGCATGAAGTTAAACTGATCACTTAGTTTCTGAACTTAGGTAATTTAATGCCTGGAAAGTGTTTGTTTAAATGCATGAAAGAAACTAGCTGAGAAATTCTTCTTAAGCCAATGGAAGTTGATGTTTAAGTGAATTGTGAACATATCAAATCTGTTAGTAATGCATGATTAGAAATCGAGGGTCAACGGAAGTTAGTCTCGAGATTTCTAATACATAGGGCGCTAGTACTACGGAAGTAGATCAGTTCTAAATTAGAATTTGAGTTCAAGACGGTTTTTAACTTGTTCCCTAGTCTATAATTTTAATCAACAATGAAATGTTTCCCTGAGAATACTCGATGCCCAACACTTCTTTGATTGATTTACAACCCTTTCGTTGCATGTCTGCTTTCTTTGCTTTCTTTATTTCGATATTTGCATTATCTCTAAAGACATCTTTTTAGCCTTAGCCTGCTGTGTGATTCTACATTCTTCGTGCTACCTTTGATCTTTGTGGATTCGATCTCGAACCACTACAACGTACATCTGTGCGCTTGCAGTGT
>OVAN01016036.1:0-10878 GCA_900406275.1 Anastatica hierochuntica
TTCGGGTTCATCCTCTCGCTGTCACGATTACTTCGTGTTCGGATTCTTCCGTGAGTTGACCGTTCGGCCTCTACATTCGTTCCATTCATCCGAACGTCCGTTCCCCATCCGAACGTCCGTTCCTCCGCGTATCCGACCGTTCGTGCACCACAGCCG
This sequence comes from Anastatica hierochuntica, assembly GCA_900406275.1. Taxonomy (NCBI): domain Eukaryota; kingdom Viridiplantae; phylum Streptophyta; class Magnoliopsida; order Brassicales; family Brassicaceae; genus Anastatica; species Anastatica hierochuntica. The sequence goes on from OVAN01016036.1 coordinate 157, forward strand.
AACGTGTACCATCTTTAAACCGTTCAAGTCTTCCGCTACAATCCTCTCAACCGCCAAGACGAGAAGCGCATCCTAGGAGCCGGTCCTTCGTCCCGACGAGGATCACATCAACACCCAGAGTTAGGTTGAGCCCTATGTGGAGCCCCAGCTGGAGCCCAAGATGGAGTAGGGGTCGATGAGGTAGATGGATCACCCTTCTTTTGTCGTCGTCTGAGTGAACGAGTAGAAGTAGTCACAGAAACATGCTTCCCGGACTTGAGCAAATGACGTTGTCTTCTTTCTCCATTTGAGGGCTTTGGTTGGCATGGTGGTATGGCCTCAGTCGTTCCTAGCTTATCAACTAGAGGCAGCGAGAAGTTGTCGCCTGAAAAATCATCAGGCACAAATTTGTGCCCCTGGCGCATCAGCCCCAAGATATAGGACATTTCCTCGTCCTCAACTTAGTCTTCCCAATGCTCACCTTTCAAAGACACATCGCAGTGCACAACCAACTGATTAAAAAATCAAACCTATCAAAGGCGTATTTTCGATATGATAACTGTCTGATAATGTATGGTGTACACTGTTACGTAAAACAAAGTAAAAAGAAGGATGCATCACATGTTACTTGGGAATCCGCCTCAACTTCTATTATTTCTTGAAGAAGAAAGTTTGTAACTGATGGTTTGCAGCCATGGGGATCCTCCACAAAGTCTACAAAGGTAGTGGATTTCTCTGCTTCTGGAACCTCTTTTAAGCAGAATAGAGATGCATTCGAAAGCCATTAATAGGAGGCTAGAGGGAATCCATAACAGATGCTTTTCTGCTGTTGCAGTCTGCTGCATAACTCAACCAATGGATCTGGAACATCTGTAGCTCTTACTGGACGACCAAAACAGGATAATGTTTTTTGAAAACTTTCTCTTTCCCATATGGATACTCAAGAAAGTACTCGATATCAAACAACATCTCAACATATTTAGCAGTCAGTCAACCTTTTCCACTCTTGCAAATCAGGATACTTGAGCATGCCAAGGACATCTTCAACGGTTACTTCTTGCAGAACCAAATAGATCACTTCAAATTGTCGATGGTGTCTTAGAGCCGAATTGAGTGTGTGCGGGGGGGGGGGGAATTACTCCACATTTTAAACCTATTATTGCATCGAATTCGACAAGATAGAATCTCAAAGGATGCGACAAAGGTGTTTTGAATATATGTTCAATCGAGGACTTGCTGGATAGCATCCAACACGGAAAAGTGTCTCTGAAAGTTTGGTCGAGTTTCCAGAGATGGAAGCGGCCATTTCTGCAATTTGCATAATAAAGTCAGAATAGGCAAATTGAAACTTAACCTCACTTTCGAGTAAATTGTAACATGCAGAAAATAGTTCCAGAGCTCTAGACACAGACAAGGGAAGAAGCAGTTGCAGAGATCTAAATAGCCATAAATCCTTGGTGCACCTTAAACTTATGAATTCCAAATTAACTGGAATGAAAAATGTTACCTTATCTTCCACCATTTCATGCAGTCGCAACTGCTCCATCTCGACTATAGTGACTCTGCAATGTCCCCATTTCCTTCATTTTCCAATATGAAAGTGTACTTGAAAGTTTAATGATTGTATTGCAATGAGAAATCGTCGATTTCCGGGCAAATTTTGTTTTTGTTCCCGCGAGAAACAAAGCAGTTTTCTTTTCGGAAATGTGTATACAATAAATATATACATATAGCCAACTGTATATGTAAATAATTATATGAAATTCTTGTATTTTTTTGATACAATCAATTTTTAAATTATCATTTACAGTAATGGTAGTCTCGTAAATATAAAAAGCAAGAAGGGTAAAATGGAGAAAAAAATATGTCTCTTACCTACATTTACAATAAAAACTCTAAGATACTCATTTTTACAATTAGAAATCTAAAAACTACACATTCATCAAGTTTCCCCTTTTTTTTTTACCAACCAAACACTAAATCAGATAGGCATTCCGTAATTGGATGTCCAATTCGGAGGGGAGGAATCTACAAAAAAATAATCACAATGTAAACTTCGGGATCCTCGAGCTATGTTGTTTGCTTGTGTATTCGCTGTGCGCAGAATTTTGGACAAAGAGTATCCAGGAAGATGACCACGAAGACGTTGAAATTCTTGAATGTAAGTGTAGAAAGCTGGCTAATCCTCTGGTTCCTGGAGAATCGTAAGTAACTCCATACAATCTGTCTCGAACATCTGGCAGTCAATTCTTCTAATTATCAGTTCTGACATGGCCCACAGAAGCGCTTCCAACTCTGAATGCAAAGGTGAAAGACTTCGGCGGAGACACTTTGCTCCATCTAAAACTACCGTATTTTCTCTGTCAAGACAAATCCAACCGATTCCAGTAAAAGGTTCTGATTGTTTCCACGATCCATCTGTATGGCAACGCAGACCGTTTGACCTTGTGCCCTCTATAGTCTCCTCATCGGTAACCGTCGAAGGAGTACATTGTGCTTCCTCCCAGGCCAGCAGTTCCGTCTCCGCATTTTTTAGAATCTAAGCAACTTTTATTTGAACTCCTTGGAAAATCTTTTAGTTATGTGCCTTCCAAAATAACCATAAGACACATGGGAAAAGATCTCCAACTTTCTCTTGATGTCGTCGCAGATTTCGCAAGAAAAGGTAATCCATATTGGAAAATAGAGAGCATGATGGAAATTCCTTTGGTTTTGTCGGGTTTCTACTATAATTCCATATGTGCCCAAGCGTGGCACACTCAAAGAAAACATGATTGATGGTCTCCTCCGCGAGACCACAATGTTTACACATAGTGTCATAAGAAATCCCTCTCCCAATTAGCGTTGTCGTCACTATCAAACTCCCAGTAATAATTTTCCAGAGGAAATATTGAATTTTTAGTGGACACTTTACCGACCATGGAAATGCTTTCAAAGCCTCCAAACCCGGTCCCCAGTCATTATTAATAATCTGATTTACCACCTCCAAATTCAGAAGTTTGTACCCCGACTTTACCTTATATTGGCCAGATTTAGTATATTATCAAACTAAACAATCGTAGGTTGTGGTCCGGCTTGGTTGGATATCCCGAATTAACCCTATATCCTCTAGATCCATAAATTCATGTAATATTGGCAAATGCCACTCTCGACTGAGAGGATCAATTAAATGTTGTACTTGTAGTCGTGGATGCCAATCACTTCCTTTGCCTCTTGCCGGTCTTGGATCTACATCCGGTATCCACGGATCATGCCAAACAGATGTATTGATTCTAGAGCCAATTCTTACCCTAACTCTTTTTTGTAACAAGTCTCGTGATGAGAGAATACTCCTCTAACCAAAAGATGGTGAATGAGGTTTTTTAGCATTTAAGGGATGAACCTTCCTAAAGTAGCACCGCCGTAATACTCGAGCAACCAGCGATCCCGGAAACTGTATCAGTCTCCATAATTGTTTGGCCAGTAAGGCCGTATTAAAATCCTCTAGAGACTTGAAGCCTAAGCCTCCTACCTCTTTTGGAATGCATAAATTGTCTCATGCAACCCAATGGAGACCGCGGTTACATCCATTGGAACTCCACCAAAAGTTTGCAATCGCAGACGTTAACTATGATATTAACCCTTGGGGAAGCTTAAAACATGACATGACATAGTTGGAGAGCGCAAGAGCAACTGATTTAATCAGAATTTCTTTGCCTCCTTTTGAGAAAATTTTGGATGACCATCCATTAACTCTCTCTCCTAACCTTTCTTTAATAAAGTTAAAAAATGGCTATTCGGCCCACCCAAACTTTCTAGAATTTCCAAATAATTACCCATGCCCCCTTCTTTGGAAATACTCAATTTTACCTTTAACAACGCTTTGGTCTAATCTGAAACATTCTGACCAAACATAATTGACGATTTATCAAAATTAATCATTTGTCCAAATGTAACTCATACTCCCCTAAAAACATCAAGTTTCCCTTTTAACAAATCAATTTATTATAAATAATTTTGCAATTCATCAAATTAATTTATTATGGATGACTTTGGGATTAGCCATCCCAACTTTCATCTCAAAACAACTCACTTTTTTGGGTTTGGACAACTCACTATCTATTTAATATTTAAGATGTAATAATAAGATTTTTTATAATATTTTGTAATAATAAAAAGTTTGTAAAATTTCAAAACTTTAATATACTTTGGAATACTTAATCAATAAGACATATTTATTTAGAATTTTTCAATAATTGTAAGTTGTAGTTATAATTTAACAAAAACGAAATTTCAAAGAGGACACTTGTAACTATATAAAGCGAGAGTCCACCTAAATTTAGAGAAAAGTATCCTTCCCCTAAAACTGATTGCAGTCTGGATTTAGTATTCCGAAAAATCTTCAAAATTTCCACAATAACATTGAGTCCATTTTTAAGAAAAAATTTTCATTTTCTTCTTAGTAGAGAAGTCTTGACCTCGATAGAAAATAAAAATAAAAAACCACATACGCATACGATGACGTCACAAATGTAAAAGAAGAAAAGAGATCTAAGAGCATCTTTAACAAAGATACCCAATAGGGGTTTCTTAAAATAATTTTTTTATTATTTATTTTTTTCCGCTCAATTTAAAAAAAAATAAAAAAAATACACCAATCGCGGACCGCCACGTGGCGGTGGGTCCGTGCACAGTGATAAAATCACGCAAGAGACGTCTCTTATTTTGAAGTCTGAAGAAACGGTTTCTTCCGAAAATGTGGAGCCCACCCTATTTTTAAATTAAAAATGCTCTAATGACTTTCTCTCGGAGGTTCAACGTTGAATCCAAAATCGTCTTTGTCACTACAATAATCTCGTGATATCAATAATTGTCATATGATACAATAAACACCACATAAAAACACCAGATATCTTCCCAAATTTTCAAATTAAAAATCAAAGAAAAGTCTGTACTTCGGAATTAAAAACAATTTTATGGTAGAATCTCTAATTTTTGTTATAAAAAAAATTTTAAGTTAAAATATTTGGCCACACACGTGTCTATAAGTAACTTTTATATATACGCGACCGGGAAAAAAACTTATATGTATACGCGAACAGAGGAAGAAGAGAAAAATAAAAAAAAAAAAAAGTTAAAGAAATGGAGATATGGTTAGTCATCTTCGTCTCCCTATCCGTCTCTTTCCTTCTTCACATCCTCCTTCGCCGCCGTAACTCTTCTTCTCTTCCGCTACCTCCTGACCCCAACTTGTTCCCTCTAGTCGGAACCTTCCAGTGGCTCCGGGGAGGCTTGGGTGGCCTCGACGCCTATCTCCGCTCCGTCGTCCACCGTCTCGGCCCAATCGTCACCCTCCGCATCACATCCCGCCCTGCCATATTCATCGCCGACCGTTCCCTCGCTCACCAGGCTCTCGTCTTAAACGGCGCCGTTTTCGCCGATCGTCCACCGGCGGCTCCAATTAGCAAAATCGTCTCCAGCAATCAACACAACATCAGTTCCGGCGGTTACGGTGCCACGTGGCGGCTTCTCCGTAGAAACCTCACCTCAGAGATTCTCCATCCGTCGCGTGTGAGATCCTATTCCCACGCTCGTCGCTGGGTTCTGGATATCCTCTTCGATCGATTCCGTAATCACGGAGGCAAAGAAGAACCGATTGTTGTTGTTGACCATCTTCATTACGCCATGTTCGCGCTTCTCGTCCTCATGTGTTTTGGAGACAAGCTTGATGAGAAACAAATCAAACAGGTTGAATATGTTCAGAGACGAATGCTTCTTAGCTTTACCAGATTCAACATCCTCAACCTCTGGCCTAGATTCACTAAATTGATTTTCCGAAGTCGATGGGAAGAGTTTCATAAGATGCGGAAAGAACAAAAAGATGTTTTGCTTCCGCTGATTCGTGCTCGGAGGAAGATCGTGGAAGAGAGGAAGAAGAGATCTGAGGAAGAGGAAGAAGATAAAGACTATGTGCAGTCATATGTTGACACTCTGCTCGATCTAGAGCTTCCAGAGGAGAAGAGAAAGCTAAACGAGGACGAGATCGTGAGCTTATGCTCGGAGTTTTTAAACGGCGGAACGGATACAACAGCCACGGCGTTGCAATGGATCATGGCAAATCTCGTGAAAAATCCACAAATCCAAGAGAGATTACACGAGGAGATCAAAAGCGTTGTGGGGGAAGAAGCAAAAGAGATCGAGGAAGAAGATGCACACAAGATGCCATATCTAAAAGCAGTGGTGTTGGAGGGTCTCCGGAGACACCCTCCTGGACATTTTGTGCTACCCCACAGTGTAACGGAAGACACTGTGTTAGGAGGGTACAAAGTACCCAAGAAAGGAACGGTTAACTTCATGGTGGCGGAGATAGGGAGAGATCCGGCGGTGTGGGAGGAGCCGATGGCGTTTAAGCCGGACAGGTTTATCGGAGGAGAAGCGGTGGATATAACCGGAAGCAGAGGGATAAAGATGATGCCGTTTGGGGCGGGAAGGAGGATATGTCCGGGGATTGGGCTGGCTATGACGCATCTTGAGTACTATGTGGCGAACATGGTGAAGGAGTTTGAGTGGAAAGAGGTGGAAGGTTATGAGGTTGACCTGACCGAGAAGCTTGAGTTCACTGTCGTCATGAAGCATCCGCTTAAGGTTCATGCTGTGCCTAGGAGAAGAAGTTAGAAAGCAAAACACTTGATCGTGCTGTGAAAGTTTAATCTTCTTATGCGTCTTCTTTTGTTTAGTATTTTTCAGATAATAATTGACGCTATGTACATTTCGTGTTGGTGGAGCCAAATTATTGAACCAGATTAGTAATGTTTTGGAGTCACCATAGAAAAAATTACTTTTTTTTTTTGTCGACAAACTGGGTCACGACGAGTCGATCCGGTAACCCATATCTCATTACGGAGAAGTTCTGGATCACAATGGATTAATCCGGTGACTCATACCTCCAAATGGAGGCGCCGGGACTCGAACCCCGGATTTTGGTGAGAATGGCATCAGTGGTGGCCACTAGACCACTAAAAAAATTGCTTTTGGTTTCCCTGGTAGTAACCTTAAAATGTCTGACCAAAAAGAAAAGATAACATTAAAAGGAATTTACACTATAAAAGATGAAGGAATCTTTCCATGACTATTTATTAATTATATTTCATTTAAAATAAAACAATACATTTAAATATGTTACATTTATTTTGTGTTTCAATACTTTTTAAACATTTTATTGACTTTTCAACTCCATAAACTTTAATATATTCACATGATGACTTTACGAAAACTACTTTATTAATAGAACTTAATTATTTAAAGTAATATAATATTGTAGTTATATGAAGATTGATTATGCTCTACAATAATTTTCATTTCTGAAAGAAAAAAAGTGGCGCCAATGACGACAACAAAATATTTAAATTTAGAAGAAATAACTACTCAATAAGGGAGTTTAATATCTTAGAAGTTACACTAAAATTCATTTTAAAATAGGTCAAAAATATTAAAATTGCAAAAACGTAAGACAAGAAAAATATTTGAGAAACAATATGAAAAAGATTATCAAAAAATAAAAAGACAAAGAAGAAATAACGAAACAAATATGCAAAGAAAAAAAATTACAAAAGTGTAAAACAAGAAAAATATTTGAGAAACAATATGGAAAAGATTATCAAAAGTAGAAAGAAAAGAAGAAATAACGAAACAAATATGCAAAGAAAACAATAAAAAGATGATAAAAATATAGAGGAAAAAATGGAGAAAACGATAAAAAAAAAATAAAGCAACGAGAAGGGATGAAGTCTAGAAAAAAAATAAATCTAAAATAAAAAAAATTAAAAACATAAATTAAAAGGTTTTTAATCGTGTACTATAAAAATTAGGATGAAAGAAGAAAACAAGAAACAAGTAATTAGTAAAGAACTAATGAATAAGGAAATTATTATAATCGTGAATACAAAAGACAGAGAAAAAAGTAAAATAATTTTGGGAAACTTACAAAAATACACCTTTGTATTGTCTGTTTTTCAAAAATACCCCTGATTGAAAAAATTTTATTTTTACACCTTCTTTTTTAATGAAAAAGACCATTATACCCCTAGACTAAAAGAAACCCTAAACGTTAAACCCTAAACCCTAAATCATAATTCCTAAACTTTAAATCCTAATACTAAACCCTAAACCCTAATCACTAAACATTAAACCCTAAACCCTAAACCCTAATAATTAAATCCTAAACCCTAAACCCTAATAATTAAATTCTAAACCCTAAGCCTTAAACCCTAAGCCCTAAACCTTAAACCCTAACTAATTAAACCCTAAATCATAAACCATAATCCCTAAACCTTAAACCCTATTATGGTTTATTTCTTAAAAGATAAAAAGGGCATTTTCGACTTTTGTGCAAATAGGAGGTGTATATTTGAAAACCATTAAAAGACAGGTGTAAATATAAAATTTCTTTTCCTTTTAAGTGTATTTCTGTAAATTAATCAATAATATTAGCTCATAAATATTTTTTTATATTGCATCTCATTGATCTAATCTATAACAATAATATACGAAAGAAAATCAGCGTAGCGAGGGTTCTCTCCTAATAGATTATAACGTGGGTAAAGAAAAGTGTAATCCAACTATATGGCCGACCAAATATTCTGTTCGTCTTGCCACCTTGATATACTCGCATTAAAATAAAATGAATCTGTACTATATGGTAAACAACTATAGTGTCGCATGATATCCGCGTAAAAATATACAAAAATCATTCGTACAAACTTAAATAAATTTAATATTCTAATCCACATATTTCTAATATGTGTAACTAAAATTTTATCATCTAAAATTTATGTTTTATAAACTCTAGTTGCGGAAGCTCCCTTACTCGATTAAATAGTTAATTAATATTTATACACTATGTGATTAACTCCCGAAGACGCGATTTATTGTAAACAAATTAATAGAGAGATGCTAATAGAAAATCTTTAGCAGAAGATGACGTTTTGTTTAAGATAGAAATTTCTTATGAAAGGGCACTTGTGGGATGATTTATAACGAGACTTTGACATTTAAACGAGATTGAAAGAAGTTAACGAACAGACATAATGAATCGGTGTCAACCCCATATCTGACTTGCCATGGTAGAGAAATAGTGTCGTGGTAAGAATTACACTCTGCAAAAACATCACAGTAGCAACCGGAAAGATGCACCTAAGTACGGAGAGAGTAGACACGTTCGAGAACCAAGACGGACCCCCAAACTTGCTTCCCTAAAATCCCAAAAAAGGCCATAAAAAAATATGCTATATCACCTATAAAAATGCTAACTGGTCGGATGGCGGGAACAATTACAATGACAATATTTTGATCTCACTTTTAGACGCAAAAAAATGTATAACTAAACCGTCTCAAAATAATTGATGTTTGTACAAATGACAAAAGAAAAATAATGTAGAAGGAGAAATTTTTGCATTTTTAATCGTTACAGAGAAGTATTGTAATCCATTTTGCTAGTCACATCTATATGATTAAGAAATTTTTTTTTTGAGTAGCTTTTTATATTTATTAAACAATTTTTTTTTATTTAAGTAGTTTTTTATATTTATTAAACAATAAATTTGTGAAGATTGAATTCTCTTTTTACAGTTAATAATGCACATTTAATTTTCTGTTTATTAGGTTAATCTATTGTTCCTTTTTAAATTTTTTATAACACTAAAAGTATTTTATTTCAATTAGTCAGTCCAAAATATAAAGGCGTTATTGTAGATAACGAAATAAAACAAATTTGCACGCGCTAATAGAAACTATGATAATGAATTAACAATAAACATAAAGACACTAATGGGTGCCAATAAAACCTCTCAAGCGGATCAAATTTAAAACCAAACATAAGCAACATGATGAGAAAAACCAAGAAAAACACTTTAAAAAGAGAAGTCACGTCGCCGACTTTCCAATTTGTAGCGCCCCGTCGATTTCGTGGTCCGGCAAAACGGAATCATGTTGATAACATCAAAATCCGTCAACTTCCAGAGACAATGACGATCAAAACCAGTAGCCATTAACACTCGAGAATATTAGCAGTTCCAGATTGAGTCAACACACCCTATAAACGAAAGAGAAAAAATACTAAAAGGACCAATAATTATGCTTCATAAGCCATCAGTGTCTAAATCAGAGATGAAGCAAAGATGAGGTTGTCGGTTAGAAGTTTTAAGAGAAGAAAAAATGTTTCTACCAATTTATTGAATACACTTTTTATTTTAGACTATTTTTCTTGTGTTTAGTATTCAGATAAAAACTGGACATATAACTCGAAATCCAACAAAAATTTTGGAGTCTACTCGAAATAAGAGGTTCATTTCGACTTTAGCTAACCAAATAACATGAACGGGTCTTAATGTTGTTTGGTTCGGGCTTTTGTTTGGTATTTGGTGCGGTTCAGATCTGATCCAAAACCCGAATGAATATATGAACCAAACCTTACATGATGTACTATATATAATATATTGGTAAACAATATATGAATGAATTTCCATTATAATAAAAAAAAATATTAATTAACTTTCTAAAAAATACCAAAAAAGTATTTCAACAAAAACTAGTAAAAATCTTTTGGGCAATTTTTTAAAAAAAATTAGAAAAAGAGAGGTAAATCTGTAAAAAAAAAATCCTAAAAAGTGCTATAAAACTAAATATAGTTTTTTGTTGTTTCTTATCTCACCTAAATTCTCATATATATATATATATATATATATATATATATATATATATATATAT
>OVAN01016038.1:0-10877 GCA_900406275.1 Anastatica hierochuntica
CGTGGATTTCTTATCAATCGTATAAAACGACGACGGTTAACTTAAGCACCGAAAAATTCTAAACTATACGATTGACCGCATTGGTCTACGGAGCTGTTGTCGCTTATTCCTACGAGAAACGGTTTTCCGCGGTAAATCGTAAAGGTCATTTAGTCACGAAACGGCCCGAAAGGGCCCAAACCGCGATAACGGCCCATTTACGGTTTTCGGGCAAAAACCGGCCCATTTGCGATGACGGTCCATCAAGATCTCGCGAAAATGTTAAGTTCTGGAAAGATAAGGATGGATCTCGANATGCATGAATCGGGACGGAAAAGGAAATCGAGCCGGCCCACGAGTATCTATATAAAGGATGCGAAGTCAAAGAGAAAGAGATAGACATTCATTCATTCACAGAGCTTTTCGTCACCACATAAACACCTAGAAAAATTAGGGTTCTTGTTTCGTTTTTCGTTAGCGAGCTGCGTCTCAACTAGGTTACGAGTTTGCGTCTTAGTTCTAGGTAATCGTCGCCAACAGATCATGCGGCCACGGCTTAACATCGGTTGCGCACGCTCCGATCACGGAATTCGAATAAGATCCCTTAACTTATTTGTTAACTGTGTCTGTCGAATCGCTCTCCGCTTACGCTTTTTGCATACTTTAGATTCGTTCTCGTTTTCACTATGTATTCATTCACGTTAACTTGTCTTACGAATCCTATTACTTGTTCACCGTTAATCCATATCGCTTCGCAATCTATTTCGTATTTCGTATTTTGTTATCTAACTTACTCACGATTTCTGTCTTATTGTCTTCGCAGTTTACTTTCGTATTTCTTATTCAATAATTCACTGTCTCGATCTGTTGATCTTTGGCTAACAGAGTCCGTGAACCACATATCATTGACAGTGAGAATTTCGGTTCCCACAAATCCTAAGTCGTGAGAGTGACCTTTAAGAAAAAACTAAGAAAGAAAATATGCATGGTATGAACAATGGCAAGTAGGTTTACCTTTGTAACACTCAATTGTATGAGTGTTGAGTGGATCCAATGGAGGAGTCGAGTTCATCGTTTTTGCATCTTGAGCTCCTTGTTCTCGGCCTTGATGAGTTGTTGATGGGGTCCTTGCCATGTCTCCTCCTCGAGGGCTCTTGGTATGATTTTCTTGGTGGTATCACTCCTTGCTCTTGTTGTTCTTATATCAACAATGGTAGAAGAGCTACTGAGTGCCTTGGTCGTTGGTGTTCATGACTACTTGAGTCCTTATCTTCCATTTCTTCCTCACTTGATGTGGCATAGCGATTATACTTGTCGCTCTTCTTCATCCTCCTCCACAATTTTGTGAGAAAGTTTTCTTTTTTTCTTTATGATCTTCTCTTGGTTATTCATCTTCCTTTCCAAATACAACTCGTACTCATTTCTTTGGTAATATGTGGGCGGTTCTTCTTGTTGTACTCAAAATCGAAGGCATTTTCATCTTCTTGATTCTATTGTAGCTCATGGGGGTCGGACCTATAAAGCCTTGGCTCACTTGGTAATGCATGGCGGTTGATGTAGAGATGATGAGGGAGTCGAAATGAGAGGTTTTTATCTTTAGTGGTCGTGATGTGCTCTTATAACAGTAGGTAGCACGCCTTCCTTTGTCTTTCTTCGTCAACAAGCAAATAAATCACTTGGGTGTTGATGAAACCATGGTATCTATATACGAATTTCTCCTTAACCAAGTGCCTCATGTCCATTTTTCTTTCTCCCTTCAACTTCCAAAATTCTCCAAGGTTAACTCCCGCATGGAGAAACAATGGCATGAGGAACCCGCCAATGCGTATCAATGGCTTCCTTAAAATTCTTAGCTCCTCATTGTAGTCGAGTATCTTGGTGATGAAGACAAATCCATTGTATACATCATTTCCGAAATAATCCTCCACTATATCTCCACTTGGACCTTTCATAACCGTCTTCACACCTTGGAATAACAATTTTAACCCCAATTTGCTCACCAATCTTGATGAGCCTCATTCCAAGAATGTGTTGCCGAGAAACTCTAGGAGATAGCGGATTGTTGGGTTTCAGACTTCGGATGTTTTGGCTGAATCCTCGTCATAAGGCCCAAATGTTATCTTGCTCCATAGAATCCTTGTTTTTAAACCATCCCCTTAGTTCAAATCCTTCTTTGATGGATTGAAACCGTAAACATCGTAAACTTCTTCAAGAGATACCTTGTATAGCTCATCCTTGATCTTGAGTGTAAGGTACATGGTGTTTCCACATTCATTTTTCCCATGGACTACGCCCACCGTGGAGACGAATTGAAGTGATGGATGGGGATAAGTCGCATAGTTCATTAAAAGAAGGTTTCCCATATCCATCATCCTAATCAAGTATTGGACTTGATTGTGAATTTCCATCTCCCGTAATATGTCCTCATCCGCCCAAGTTGTGTTTACAACCTTAGCGTTCTCTTGAAGATACAAGTAAAGGGTCGTCTCCTCATTGTACCAACTTGCATAGGTGACATTTGCTTGTCCTCTTGAAGCCATTTTGGTTCCTACAAAATTTAATAGAAATTGTGAATTTAAGACTTTTAAACTAACGAATGCAAAGGTTTGCGGAGGGTTTACCTTTAAATCGAACTTAAACATTCAATGTTAATTCATCTAAATTTTCGATTTTTAGCAACATCTTTAACCAAAAAATTCAATCTAAAGGCCATATCAAATGCATACAAATGGACTGAAAATTTTCCTCAAAAATTCAAGAAAATAATCGACCATATTAAAGCCTAACATTTTCAAACACTCACTAGTTACCAAAATATTCACATGTTATGAATGAGATACTTACAAAAATGACCAAGAGTATGCTCATATCAAACAATCAAAGTCCTCTTCTAAATTTGGATAAGTGTGCACTTAATATAATTTACCCAAATTAAATGACAATGAACAATACTCAAAGCTTTTAACAATGAAGAGCACGTGAAGCAACCAGGAGACTATCATAACAATGCAATGGCAAAAGGAATGAAGGTTCAATTGTATCCTTTTTAGCTCATTAATATCGAAAATTATGAAGCATAAAGGACAACTTTTAAAAGTTGTAAACTCTTTGAACTCTTTACGGATTTCAATCACATATACCACAAACTTAGGTTAAGAACCATTGAAACTAATTTTCCCCAAAATTATCTCAAGAACACTATTCATGACCACTATTCATCAAGAAGCACAATCCATAAATCAAGCATTTTTAGTTGTTTTCCAGAAGATCCAATGCATGAAAACTCAACAACTAAGCTTAAGCTATCAAGATAACTCACAAACAACATCACTTCCACTTCTCAACATCAAAATCGAGAATTTTATCTCAAAATAGGAGAAGTATTGGTTTCGTACCTTTGTTTCCTTGATGTATAGAGAATTGTGAGAGTTGAGAACTTGTAAAACACTTGAAAATATTCATGAAATTGCAAGAATTCTCTCAAGATTATAAGGAGTAAACACTTTAGCTTTAGGAGACAAGGTGGTCGATCTCTTTTAGCTAAAGGAGAGAAAGATTCTTGTTTTGTCAAACAACATGTGCAAATGATGGTGAAGTGTTCAAGTAGGTGAAACTTTTAAAATTTGCAAAATGGTCCTTAAAAATTGTTTCCATAACCAAAAGGCAAAATTTCATTCAAATCACCCTTAAGATTTTGAAGTTTAATTTTGGTGGGAGAATTAAGTTTGTTTTTGAAAGATTACGACCAAAGATTTTAAAATTGGAGCAAAAATGGTTTAATTTTATCAAATCAAGCTTTTACAAAATCACTCTTGAAAATCTTTTAAAACGGTGAAGTGCAAGTGCATAGCTCGAATTTTACAGAACTTACCTTGGAACAAAGAGTGTTCTTAGTATTAAGTCATAATGACTTGTAGAAAGTGTACTCGTCAAACTCCTTTGTGGTTTTCGATCCTTGACTTGAATGAATTTCTTTGACACTAAGCTTGAGCAAAAGAAAGACTTTGGAGCAAGATTGCTCCAAGACATATCATCATTATTGAATTTTAAAAGACTTGAAACTTAAAGCTTAAAAAGAATATGTACAAATGATACTCATGAGATTACCTCTCAAGTGCGCTTATTTAAGGTCTTTAGCTTGACTAGTCTTCTTCGCTTTTTAGTGAATGAAGTGGAGGATCATCTCTTCGAATTTTGGTCCTCTAGGAGATTTCTTTGTTGCCCACATTTTGATCTTGTTGAAATTCTCAACCTTTTTTCCCTTGTAGACATTTGAATTGTAGCCACTGTTGAAGCTTGAAGACCCAAGTATTTGCATCTCCTCTTCATTAGCTACCTTCTCCTTGTTAGTTACAAGGATCTCCCTTGCCTTCCCTAGGCACATTGGCCATAACATCTGATGTCTTTATCGGGGTCGAGCATGGGATAGGATTCTCCCTTATCAACATACTTCAAGGTCAATCTCTTGACGTTGAAATCAATTATGGCTCCCGTGGTCAACAAGAAGGGAGTCCCAAGTATGATTAGAAACTTGGTTTTGTTGGATTTTTTATCAATCACCACAAAGTTGCTCTCCCCAAAGGTGTTTCCCAACCTTAGCTTCACATTTTCCAATCTTCCCATTGGGACTTTCCTTAGAGCATCTCCCAAAAGTATGGGAATAGCTCCTTCTATAATTTCACTTTCTAAACCAACCTCCTTCACACGGTTTAGGGAGATCACATTCAAGCTAGCACTCGTGTCCGCTAATGCATTTTTAAATAGGGAGCCTTTTAGAGCACAAGGTATAACAAATCTTCCTTCATCATTGCTTTTTTCAAGAATTTCTCCCCTTCTATGTAAATTGGGATACTATTAGCTTGAAGTATCTTCTCTACCCTCTCTATTGTAGCCAATTTCTTCTCAAGCTTCTCCTTGGCTTTTTCATCAGTTTTAGCCTTCTCATATCATTCTTGCGGAATGTCCAAGTCACCATCCCGCTTCATCTTCCGGTATAGTACTCCCAAGATTTCTTTCTTGTAGCACCAAGGGTAAGGTAGATGGTACTCAGTAGAAGAATAGTCCAAGATAGTAAATTCTTTCCCGTTTATATCTCTCTCACTAAATGTGTCACTATGAAGCCTTGTTCCTCGTCCTTCTTCTCAAATGTCTCTTTCGTTGAGACATTGAGGTCTTTTTCTTCCTTGAAGCTTTCGTCCTTCTTAGCTTCCTCAACTCTTTCCTCTTTAGTAGCCTTATCATCAACCCAAGGCTCTTTATTCTTCTCTTCAAAATCGACATCCCCTTTAGCCAAAAGAGTTTCTTCCTTCTCAAACTCCTTTCCAATTGGAGCGTTTTTTTCATCAATATCAAGGTCAAATTTGGCATGACCTTCCTTCTCGAGTGGGTTTTCAACCAATTCAACATTCAAGCAATCAACAACCTTATCAAAGAGATTCTCAAAATCGTCAATAATTTTCTCTTCTTCAAGAGTGAAAACAATATTGTCCCATGGTTGAGAGTGATTGTCGATTTCTTCCAAGAAGGCATTTCAATAATCCTTGCTTGACCCTCCTTTCTCTCTAACTACGACCTTTCCCTTTTTGTCCATAATCATTTATTTGATTTGAGACTTAATCACCTTCACATGCGAAGCAAGAGCTTCATGCTTTTTGTTCATGTCTCGGTACATGGCTTTCATCTTGGTATTCATCTCTCCAAACCTCTTGTTAAGCTCAACCTTAGTCTCATTTTATCCTTCCACTAGCTTCTTGAGCATAACATGGTTCTCTTCCTCTTTTGTAGAACCGACTTGTTGAGGCTTTTGGTAGAAGCCTTGTTTGGGTTGGAATTGGTACCCTTGTTGGTTAGTCTTGGGTTGATAGACTTGATCTTGTGGGTTCTCCACATTGTTGCTTCGGTAGGACAAGTTGTTGTTGTATGGCTTGTATCCCTTGTTGAAGAGTTTTTGGTAGTATCCTCCTTGGATGTAGCTCACTTGTTCTTGATTTTCACTCTCTTGTCCTCCTTCAAATTCGGTTTCAACAAAGTGAACACTTCTCTTTGTTTGGAGAATGAGGCTATCGACCTTGTCACTAAGCTCTTTGATATTGTCATCCTTTGATCCCGTGATCCTAACCGTTCTATCATAGTTATCTTTATCACAATTGTCGCTTTGGGCCAGATTCTCAATGATTTTCTCTCCTTGATCGGTGGAGAGACTAGCAAAGCTTCTAGACGATACTTCTCACGGATACCTCTATGAAAGATATGAAGTAGGTTGCCTTTGCTTATACCGTTATGAGGGCAACTTCTTATGAACCCATTGAAGTGTTCCCAAGCTTCATAAAGTGACTCCATTCCTCCTTGTTTGAAGGTGGAGATCTCATTTCTTATCTTTGTCGTCCTTTGGGGTAAGAAGAACTTAGCCAAAAACCTCTTTTTGCATTCATCTCACGTTGTAATTGAAGATGTCACGATGATCTTCTCCCATTGTGATGCTTTGTCTCCTAAAGAGAATGGAAAGAAAGTCAATTTTATGATGTCCTCCACCACTCCATTTATCTTCATCGTGCCACACAACCTATCGAAGTTATCCAAATGCTCAAGAGGATTCTCCAATGGTAGACCGAAGAATCAAGCATTTTGAACCATGTTGATCAAGCTTGAGTTGATCTCAAAGTTGTTGTTGCGGATTAGTGGAGGCCTTATCCCCATTCTTTCGCCATTAATGAATGACTCATCTCTTCTCCAATCCTTGGTTCTTGTCTAGGGTGGTGGAGTGGACGGTGCTCTTGGTTCTCTTGACCAACAAACACTCCATGAGATGGAGGTGGAACTCGTTCTTGTTGTTGATTCTCCATAGGTGGAGGATTCTCTTCTCCAACTTCTGAATTCATACTCAACCTTAGTAGATGGGCTTGTCTTTCTCTAGCTCTCCTTTTCTTGAGTTTTTCCTTTCAATGTGAGTTGGGTCAATGTAAAGAAGTCTTGTATCTTGCTCATTTCTAGACCTTTTTATCCTGTACCTTCACAAATCAAAGAAAGTCAACAAAATAAAGTTAGAAACTTTAGTGAAATAAGAAAATAAAAGTAAATCCTAGTCCTTGAATTATAGAAATCTCTTTGAAGATTCTAGCTAAAGCCTAAATCCACCGGCAACGGCGTCAAAACTTGACGCGATGCCAATTGAAGGCACCATGAGGTAGCTTAAATTTATAAAACCTAAGCCTACTTAACAATCCTGCAAGAGAATGGGGTCGAGTTGTAGTACTTAAGGTATCGTCCAAGGATTTAGAGGTTTATCTAAAAGAACCTAAACAAGGAGAATGCACTAAGAAATCTAGTCTAGGAGGGTCGATTTAGATGGGGTTATCACTAGTCTCCACTAAATCTATCAAAAGTATAGGCAAACATAACTAAAGAGCATAAATAAAAGCAAGAAATAAGCAAGCAATAAGTAACAGGCAAGAAAGGAACAAGCTTTGAAAGTAAAATATGATAAAGATAGAATCTTGATTTAGTAGCAATTGGTCCGGGATCGATCTAGACTTGTGATGGACTTTACTAATGTTTTATTAGAGGATTGAAATTATTCCTAGGCCAAGGATCCCCCTTTTGTCGATCTACCCACTCTTATGGCAAAGATCTATTCAGCTATACATGTTACAAGGCTCAACTCTCGTTTGGTTCCTATCTAAACATATATGTGATAATGATCTACAAGCCCTTTTAGCCATCTAGCAACTAGGTAACATCAACTCTCATGGACCCAAGTTAAAAACATAGGTTTATTCTCTCAAGCATTTCATCGAACACTTTCTAGGCGTCAATGAGCAAGCAATGGACTTTGAAGAACTAAACAAAACATAGTTAGAAATCAATGCCAAAATCTAGCCTAATCATCCATCACAACCTAGATATAACCCTATCCAACTACATCTCCAGATTCAAGAGGGATCTACTCACTAACAAGCATGGCGTGTTTGGTCGCAACCATCATCGCTCTTAGGCCATGTATACAAGTATAAATACTTTCAAAATAGTTCTATTCTAGAATGTGGTGAAGGTCAGAGACCGTCGTATGCATGGTGGAGCATACTACATGGCTGAGAACTGCTTAAGATGGTGCTTCGTAGGACAATTTGCAACGGTAAAGGTTCAATGGTTTGGCTCGATAACTGGCTGATGGGTTCCAAACCAAGACCTCCAATGCTTTTGGTTGGTTATGCCAACCTTAAGCTTAAGGTTCTGGACTTGATAGATATGAAAACCAGAAAGTGGAATGAACGACTTGTGTACCATACCTTCACCGATTTGGATTTAGAAGCAACCCTTTGGATGAAAATCTATCCAAGATTGAACGATTCCTATATGTGGGCTAACATAAAAGATGATGCATACAGTTCAAAAAGTGGTCACATAATTTAGGAAAAACAGATCCATGTTCATGATAAGGTGCAAATCTAATTGTCATTTGTAGAGAAAAAAGTCAGGTCGCAGCTTTGAAAACTAAGAACATCGCTAAAAATTAAACATTTTATTTGGAAGGCGATGGGGGAACGGCTACGGTCGCGAGGTCTATTGAATGATCTAAAATGCAATAATTGCGGATATAATGAGGAAATAATATGTCATGTCTTGTTTGAATGTAGGATCACTAAAACGGTGTGGTATGAATCCCCATGTTAGCCTCCGACTAATGCTTTTTCTCGAAACTCGGTTTAACTCAGCATATATCATCTCTAGAAAGTGAGTAAAGACGAGCCACCATGTTCGACAAACAATACAATTTTCCCTTAGATCCTATGATAAATATGGCAAGTGAGGAACACATTAGTTTTCGAAAAGGCCTCTTCTACTACGTCATGTATCTTCAAAAAGTTCAAGATGATGTAGGGGAATGGCTAACTGCTAACGCCTCGGTTTCTTTGATAATGGTTGTTGAATCAGCTAATGGCTCAATTAATCGGCTAATATATTTATCCTAACATATCTGGCTGCCCTATTATCAAATTGTTGTCATGTTGTCTTATCACTACCCACAGTGACTTGACAAAGGTTAGCTTCTTCACTCAAAAGGGTAATACTGTTTGAAATAAGTAGATCTAATTAAATTTTTCCTAAAGGTTGCTCAAGCAGATATTTTTTGTCAATCGAGTGACTACGGAAAGAGCCCTTACAATTTAATTTTATAATTGTTTTGAAAAATAAATTATTTCATGCTCTCTGCTCCAAAGTCGTTGTTATACGACCAAAGAAATCTGCTAGCAAATGTCATGCATATGCACGGGTAAAATGTTATTCTAGCGACCAGCGACCAACGCCATGAGAAAAAAAAAATATGTCTTTGTAGAAGGCAATCAACATGTATATAAAGAAATATTTCTTATATCTAGGAATTTTTATGTATATCTATGAGATATTTACAAGATTTATATGGTAATCTTTTATATATAAGGAACCAAAATCCTAAGTTCCACTTCTACATTTTACGACCAACATTTTTCAACATAAGCAATGCGACTACATTAGAAATTAGGGTTTTTACTTTTAATTTTTTTGTAAACAATACTTTTACCTGCAAATCAATAAATAAATAAATATATATATATATAATTTTTATTTTTCGTAGTGGCACAAACAGACCATGTTTAAAATTTACTCTAACAATAATTATTATGTTGATTATAATTTTTCATTTTTAATCTTATTATTTTACAAAGTATATAACAAATAATTGTTTTAATTATGATAAAAAAAAGTATGTTCTATCTTGATAAATAATCATTAAAAATATTATTTGATAATTAAAATTTTCTATGTTAAGTATTATAATATATTATTGATATTTTATATCTGTTTGTTTATATTATATATATATATATATATATTATTTTTTTAAGGTGAGAGAGAGTTGGACGTTGATGGGAGAGAGAAGTAAGTAAGACTTATCTTTCTCTTTTTGATGTCTATATGCAAGTTACAGCAATTAAAGTGATGACCCATATTTATACAAGCCAAAGGTCGGTTTAAATGAAGAGAAATATTAAAATACTAAAGATATTTTACCACTAATGGATAATCATCTATTTTATAACACTCCCTTTGATTATCCATCATATTAGAGTATTGTATACTGTCTCGTTAGAAACTTTATCATGGAAAAGTCCATTGGGATAAAAACCATGACAAGAAAAAAAGAGTACAGTAGTACAATCTCCCCCTGAAAATGATGGATTCTTCTTTTCTCAGAAATCTCGCAGATGACGCATTCCGATATGTTGCACATGTTTCCTAAACATTGTAGTGGGAAGCGCCTTCGTGGATAGATCTGCAGGATTGTCACTTGAACGGACATATTGAACCTTCACTTCTCTATTTTTCTCAAGCTCTTGGGTATAGGATAAGAATCTTGGAGGAATATGTTTCGTTCGGTCACTCTTGATGTAACCTTCTTGATTTGTGTGACACATGCAGAATTATCCTTAAATAACACCGTTGGCTCTTTAGTAATCACCAGACCACTCGCTTCTTGTATATATTGAGTTAAAGATCTGAGTCATACACATTCCCGACATGCCTCATGATGAGCTATGGTTTTCGCATGATTCGAGGAAGTAGCAACCAAAGTCTACTTTTGGGATCTCCATGAGATTGCTGCTCCACCAATAGTAAAAATGTATTCGGTTTGCGATCTAGCTTTATGAGGATCTGACAAGTATCCTGTATCTGCAAAACCAACTAAACCAGATTCCGGGTTTCTAGTATAAAACAACCCTAAGTCAATAGTTCCTTGGAGATAACGAAAAATGTGTTTTATTCCTGTACAACGTCTACGCGTAGGGGATGAACTATATTTTGCAAGAAGATTAGTAGCAAATGCTATATCTGGTCGAGTGCAATTTGCAAGATACATC
>OVAN01016039.1:0-10876 GCA_900406275.1 Anastatica hierochuntica
GTAGTGGTTCGGGATAGAATCCACAGAGACCAAAGGTAGCACGAAGAATGTAAAATCAAACAGTGGACTAAAGCTAAAAAGAAGTTTTGTAGATGATGCAAATAAATGAAATTATGAAAGGAAAGAAAGCAGGCAACAATGAAAGGGTTGTAAATCAATCAAAGAAGTGTTGGCCATCGAGTATTATCAGGGAAACGATTCATTGTTGATTCAAATTTTAGACTAAGGAACAAGTTATAAATCGTCTTGAACTCAAACTCTAATATAGAATTGATCTACTTCCGTAGTATCAGCTCCCTATGCATTAGAAATCTCGAGACTAACTTCCGTTGACCCTCGATTTCTAATCATACATTACTAACATGTTTGATATGTTCACAATTCACTTAAATATCAATTTCCATTGGCTTAAGAAGAATTTCTCATCTAAGATTCTTTCAGGCAGTTAAACAAACACTTTCCAGGCGTTAAATTACCTAAGTTCAGAAACTAAGTGATCAGTTTAATTTCGTGCATTGCGAACAATCATAGATGAAGATCCATTAGATTAAATCCTGATGCAACCCAAGATCTTCAGAACAAGAAAACAATCTTTTCATATCTGAATTTTTGATAGAAGTCTGCGATTTTACTAAGGATTTTTGATGGGAGAAGAAGAAAACACGATAAATTATTCCAGATCTAGAGAATTAACTCTATAATGATTCAGGAACAAACAGCTTTTAGAGAATTAACTCTATAGCAATTCAGTTGTTCAATGAAGAACAGAGATTCACTTTTGCTAGGAGAAGAGATAAAAACTTTAGAAAAAAATTATTTATAAAAACTTGGATGATCTAAAAGTCTGAGAATACAAAGCTTTAAATAGAAAACTAAAACCCTAAAACTAACCTAGGTCTAAACCCATTAAAACCCAAAACCTAAGAAATAATGTCAAAGAAATACTAATATAAATCGAACANCTGTAGATTTTTGAATTGCCGTCAGATTGATATTATTCGACCATATTAGGGTTTTGCTTGATGGGCCTTTCTTCGAGTGGACCAAAACTTGTCCAAAGACATCATCTTCATGGATATTAAAGCCCAACATGATTTGTCTTAAATCCATATGCTTCTCTCTACCCAATACCTCATGGATTATACCAATTAGCTCAACTTCAGCTCCATGCTCAACCCATATTGCATGAAATCCCTAATCATGCAATTCTACATCAACAATTCATGAATCCCTATGTGAGAACCCTAAACCCAACGATCAGACTCATGATAATTGTAAAAACACAGATCAAATTCAAAGAGACATGATTGTATTAACAAAAATAAGAGTAAAAGGGTTCCGAAAACTTCTCGAATCGAAGTATAGAGATCCTTCTTCTCCCTAGGTTACAAATCTCTCCATTGCTCTCAAAAACTCTGAAAAAGTGCATAATGAAAGGTAAAACACGAGCTTAGGTATTTTGATAGTAATTCAGTTCGAAATAAGTTCGGTCTGGTTCTTCGTAAAATCAGTCTGCAATTCGGGACAAGGATTGATCGATCCATAGACATGGATTGGTCGTTCCTTGTCCAATTTTCTGGGTATTTTCCAGCTTTTCACAAACACTTCCTTCGATGCTTGAAATCCATCCAAAATGCATTCTTTTCGCACATTCAAGCTCGATTCCTGTAAAAACAACAAAGAACACCAATCCGCGCCAAAAAAATCCGAATACATACTAAAAACCATAAATCTCGTGTAAAAATCGTAGTAAAAACCATTAAAATACTGACACATCAGTGCCCAAGATGTTGTAGTCACGCCCATACATGAGTCTCGGTCGAATGTACTAGCACGTGAGATCTGCCAATTTTAACTTAAACTTAAAATTGGAATGAAAAGAAACTGACAAGGAATTAGGACTCACTTCCTCAGAAGACACTAGAAGAAACTAACGCCAAATGAGGATTCACTTCCTCGGAACACTTCCTTAAAATTTTAACCACCTCAGCAGGACCACTCCTCGGCTTCAAGCCTAGACTCAGAAATCTAAGGACCTAGACTCATAAGCACACACAATTAAATAATACCTGACAACCTATCTGGGACTTTATTCTAACTTATGGAACTCAATTCTACCCCTTGGATCCCGATCTAGAACTTGTCTTTGATGCACCTTTGCAGGCTCTAGATACAGTGTGTTAATCCCGATGATCAATGGTACTAGAAAACGTCTTCTGATTGTTGCGGTAGCCAAGTCTTGAAACCCTTGTCGTTGATACTTTGACGCCTTGAAACTCAAAAGAAAACCCTTGAGCTAGAAGTTAGACGAACGCCCGAAATGGTGACTTTGGAATTCTTTTAATTTTTGAAGTACCTCACAAAACTAGATAAATCTTTAAAAAACGTTTTGTCTCTCAAAATTCTATGACCCTCCAGGTCGGAATCGGAGTGGCCTTTAACCTAGGCTCTGATAGCACTTGTAACTTCCCCGTCCAGGAGGAACCGGAAATGTCCCAAATGGTACCACCAAAACCAATTTAAATTCACCAACATATCATTACTCTCTGCTTCTAACCGCAAACTGTAGTAGCACCAAAAAGAAAAAGGGGGAAAACCCCATAAATTGGATAGACGACTATGTACCAGAGAATGTACATCACCAGACTAACCTAGACATAAAGTCCTCTTCCGTAATTCAAAAGCTATGCCAAATTAGACCTAGTCTTTTTAAGGACTTAAGTTCTCACACAGGTTCTAACCTAGACTCGACTTAGCGACCTAACAAAATAATCGCACTTAGGCGTATATGACCTTATGTATTTGCCATTACAGAATACGTAGTTTTTATTCGTGCCGAGACTTATAGCTCGACACCGGCCGGATTAATCCTAGACTAAAAAACAAGTTAAACGAACACCGAATGCGACAAAATTGAGAACCTCCTCACACTGGCCACATGGTAGATATGCCTCTGGATTGGCTGACTAACAATCCTTCTTCTGAGCTTTTACCCCACGTTGATCCTTTGTCATTCTTCTTATCCCTTGCTGATCCTCCTTCAGAAAAAGAACCTGGAACAGGATCCCGAATTAGACCTTAATGGGAACCTGCTAAAAACGAAAACTTTCCATTTATGGAACCCTGCCATAAATAGAAATTTCTCAAAAAGGGAACCCGAGGCAGGGGAAAAATNAGAAATTTCTCAATAAGGAAACCGGGGTAGGGGCAAAATGGTAATTTTACTTACTGGGGTAAACAATATTCTCGGGAATGCCTCAAGCGTCTGCAACTCTCTGGAACCTCGATCTCGATGCTCTTCCACTTCCTTTTGACGCGGACAGCTTCACTACACTAATATCCGGGCGCATTTCTCCACTCATATGAACCCGAAACTGATTTTCCTTTTACCGATTGATTCATATGAGTCCCTAAATTGATCCCACACAAGATCAGCCTGAAAGCATCCAATAGCTCAACCAAAAACAAAATAAAATCTAATAAACGTTTTCTGGAAATCTGAAAGAACATAATACGTTCGAAAACAAGGGGATAAAATCAAAAGGAACCGTTAACTTCACGATGAGACACCATTCCCTCAGAAACACCCTTCACACTTTGACTGGTCGCAGATTCAGATTGTACAAATACTTCTCAGTAAATCGACCATAACTAACGCAATACTCAACGAAAACGTGTTCTATAAATCGGAGAACCTCAATTCAGTAGTCATTTTACCTTCTGAAAAAATTTCAGGTCGAAAGATGATGATTTGATCGGCCGATCGTGCATTCTCCCTCAGCATGTCAAATCTGTCTTCTACAGGACTGCACAAGCTTCTCCTTCTTTCTCATTTTCTCTCTTCTCTCCACGTTTTTTGCCCGAAAATTCTCTGCCTCTATCTCTCTCTGACTCGACGACTATAGAACAAGAAGAAGGAAAGGAAAAGATTTAGGGTTTAGGGAGGATAAGAGTTTAAATAAGGGAGGATTGGTTTGGTTTGGAAAAAACAATTCTGAAGCTTATCCGGGAACCAAAAGATAATTAGGAAAAAAAATTGTTATGATATTTTTGAAACAAAAGTTTATTTTAGAATTTTGAGAATTATCATTATTAAAAATAAACGAATAATTCAAGAAATTTATGTTGGATTCTTTCTATCTCTCTCTCTTTTCACAATCAAAACATGGAAAGAAAAAAAATTAACATTGAATTTGCATAGTAACACAAAAAGGTAAATTTTATTTTTTGTTTCACTTCTCCAGTATGATTTTCAATTTCTTGAACCTGTTTTGGTAATGATGTTCTTTATGTAAAAGAGGTAAATTGACTAAAAGGTAAAGATTTCTTAATCCGAATGAAAAAGTTAAATATAAAAATAATATAAAACAGAGATAGTATTTACTACACATGATTTCAAAAATGTTAAATAAATTTTAAATACACAGAAAGAAGTAACTTTTTTCAGATAAATCATATTTTAAATTTTTTAAAATGAAAATAAAATTTTGAAATAGTATTACTCGTGCATATTTGGTCAAAACGATATTGCTATTCTAAATAGTAAGACTTTTTAGACAAAAAAAATAGTAAGACTATTATAATAGCATAGTAAGTTTTCAAATAGAAAATTAAAACGGTACATAAGAAATAAGCACTACTAAACTTGTTACAAACTAAAAATTCAATAAAAGATGTTTAGCATAACATAAAATATAAATACTATTTTTCATAGATGTACTATTTTCACGGTGACAAAAAGATATCATCATCAAATATCAAAAAATTATAATTTACTAATACATAAATAAGACATGTACTTTTCATATATAATTTAATGCAAACATTAAATTTATCCTGAAGTAAATGAAAATTAATGAAGTTAAATATTTATAGTGAGTGAAATTAATTGCTTAGAGTGCATGACATAATTACACACCTTATAAGTTGTAAATAAACACTTAGAGAGATAGTTTGTTATGTGGAGTGCGTAGTATAATTACTTATTGTCGAAGATATGCGAAAAGAAAATTATAGGGAAATAATTTGAAAAGGAAAAATTTTGGAAAAAATACATATCATTTGAAATCTTGTTTAGTATTTAAGAAGAAATAACATTATGTTATGAGGAGAGAAAATAAATAAGGAAAAAATTAAAAATGTAAGCATAATACTATTCAATAGAAATTAGGATTTAACCTGCATCTAGACACGGAGTAATAATTTTAAAAGTTATAAAATTTAGCGAAAGTATAAAATTACATAATTATACGTTTATAAGGGTTGTAACTTGAAAGTGGTAAATACACTTACATTTGTGTTATCATCATGATTTGTGTTACACCAAGAATTTCTATATGTGTTAATGTGATTATTTGTGTTAAACGAAGAACTAGTGTGTATGCGCGCGTGCGTGCGTGCGTGCGTGCGTGCGTGCGTGTGTGCGTGCGTGTGTGCGAGTGTGCGTGTGTGCGTGTGTGCGTGCGTGGGTGTGTGGGTGTGTGTGTGTGTTAACGTGATGATTTTAGTTGTATAAATTGCATAATTACAATATTTATGTTTTTAATATTTGTACGTCTTATACAAACTAATATATAATTTTATAAAATGATTTTTTAAAATAAATATAGGTCTTATATTATGATATGATAATTATAAGTTTGTGTTTATATTCCACAACTTTTAAGTTCAAAAAAATAGTTATGTTTACCCGAGTTCAAAAATTATTTTTAAGAAATTGAATTAAACCTTATTTGAAAATAAAATTGACTTTAAGATTAGAATAAAATAATTTTGTAAGAATAAAGGTAAGTCTTAAAGCATCAAATTTATTCAATTCTGGTATTGTCTAAATTATTAAAACTTCTGTGAAGACAACGTTCATCGTAGACGTTTGAGGCTTCCCGTCTTCGTAAACAATAAGCACCTTTAATCCTCTTTTCGACGTCACTCTAGACAGCGTAACTTATAGATGTCCATGATAAAACACATGTTTATGAAGAAAAATCCCACTTCCATTAATAATTGGCCTTGACTTTTTTTAATATTCATTGCAAAAGCAAGTGATACATGAAACTATCGTCGCCACTTTTAAAAGGCAATATCATATTTGATGGGTAATCACAACTTCAGAAATAAGCAATTGATCACCAATTTTTTTCCTGTTATAATTTTTGCTTCCAAAGCATGGTCAGCTAGCTGTGTAATCTGCAACCTTGTTTCATTGCATAAACCATTTTTTGGATCTAAGTTTCTCAACAACATAATAGGGACGCCAATCTTCAGACGTAAGATGTAATTAGGTAATCGAGAAATGTGCATAATGTTTAAGAAATCAAGAGTGAAAATAGGATTTCTGTATGATTCTAAATTCGTAGGGTTAATACTATCAACACTTAGATAAACAGTTTATTCACCTGTTATAAAACACAAAAAAGAAAACAAAGTTTTATTAAATATTTAAATAAGTATATTGCAAAAATAATAATATTTGTAAATACTTATCATCAAGTTTATTTAGCATAGTCTTTTTTATCTTCTTCACATCGTCATTTAGAGGACATAGAATGACCCTCTCTTAAAAGAACTTGGGGTCTTTCTTATCATTCAAAAGGTTAATATCTCCATAGACTTCTCTTGTACCTCTATAGTATTAGTGGCTTCTTGAAATCTCTATTAAAGCATTTCCATCATTTGGCTATGATATTTTTCCTTCACCAATATCTAATATCCAACTTGAAAATTCTCTGATCTCTTAGGCTTCATCAATATTAAGATTTTCTGCCAAGAGCCACATGTTCTTTGCCAACTCTAAAATGCACAATGTTTCCATAGAAGAGATGAATTAATCGAAGCCATAACAATATCGGCTCTACCACCACCTTAACAATATGTAACATCTATGAAAATTCATCACCCAAAATAATAACCTTTCCACCAAATAGCTTGTCATCTTTGTTTTCAACGACGTCTCTTAAACTTTTATCCAAAGACTCAAAAAAAATATGGCCATCATAGGGGATTCATCTCAAATAATCAGAGATGCTAATTTAACCAACTCACCAAAATTAGAACATTTTGCATGTTGTAAACTCATCAGGATTTATAGGAATGTCAAACCTAGAATGAGTAGTCCTACCACCTTCTAACAAAAGTGAAGCAATACAATTTGATGCCTTGTTGAGTATAATTGATCATTTAGATCAAATTGCAGCAGGCAATTTTTTCCATAGAAAAGTTTTTTCAGTCCCGCCAAATCCATAAAAAAACACTTCACCGCAATTGTTGGAAACAACGCCAACAATCTCATGATAAATATGTTTTCTGCTTTAATGTCATCATAGAAATCCATTCATCATGTCTTTCTTTCAAAAGTTCATGGTTGTATTTCAGTTCATGGACTATAAAGTGATTAGAAGTATCTATACGTTCTTTGGATGGCTGGGGCATTTTTGAGTCAATTGATAAAGAGCTACCATTATTTAGCAAAATCTCTTCGATCTCTTGAAGCGTATAATTCATTTTTGATCATCGCTTGATATCAAGCATGTAAGAAAATAAATGACATGCCAAAATTGTTTGTTAATATACATTTTTAACATTAATGTTTATTCTTGTTTTGTTAGTAACATAAATCCATTGAACGTAGAATCAGAAAAAATTATACTTACTTGGATTTTTACATTCTCTTCTCTTTTTCGCTTCAATATCTTCGTTTAAAATATGCCAAATTTTCTACCAGGCATTTTCCGTTTCTGATAGACTGTCCGAAAATAACATCATACAAAATAGGTCACGTAGAAAATCTCCAAAGCACCATGACTTGTAGCTTGTCCATTTCTGATCCAAAGTGCTCCGTTCTTTTCCAAAGCAACCTAAAACCTATAAAAACACTAAAAACACCAGAAGACTCCAAAAAGAACCAAATCCATATTAAAGCACCATTTTCTCGAGTAAAACATAAGTAAAAATCCATAAAAGAGGAATAAATCAAAGCCACTATACTATCAATGTAGGTCTGATCATCATCAAAAATACCACGTGCACAACATGTCTCCTTACTTGTATGATAAACAATACTTTTGCAAGTTTTAAGATCATCAAAACTCCTCAGTCTTCAAACTATGTTAAATAGTATTCTTGTGTAACATGACTCTTTCATTTTTCATGGTACATAATTGATCCTTCCCATTTTGAATCATCTTTTCCTCTTTGAAAATGGTTTACAACAAAACCAAAAGTTTAATATATGGCATAAAATTACAGGTTAAAAAGTCACCCAAAACAAAGATGCATCAAAGTTGCGCGAAAGCACTATGCTAAAGACTTCAAAATCTTTTTTTCAACACCTATAAGCTCATAAAAATGGTTTATGACAAAACCCAAACCTTGAACAATGACATAAAGTTACAAGTTGAGAAGTCACCCAGAACAAAGATACATCAAAGTTGGCTGAAAACACTATGCTAAAAACTTCAAAATCATGTTTTCCAACACATATAAGCTCATAAAAATGGTTTATAACAAAACTCAAAGTTTGAACTATGACATAAAATTAAAAGTTATAAAGTCACCCAAAACAAAGATGCATCAAAGTTGCGCGAAAACACTATGCTAAAAACTTCAATATCTTGTTTTCCAATACCTATAAGCTAATAAAAATGGTTTATAACAAAACCCAAAGTTTGAACTATGACATAAAATTACAAGTTAAAAATTGACTCAATACAAAGATGCATCAAATTTGCTCGAAAACACTAGGCTAAAAACTTTTAAATTTTGTTTTCCAGCACCTATAAGCTCATAGAAATGGTTTATAACAAAACCCAATGTTTTAACTATGACATAAAATTACAAGTTAAAAAGTCACCCATAACAAAGATGCATAAAAGTTGCGCGAAAACACTATGCTAAAAATTTCAAAATCTTGTTTTCCAGCACTTATAAGCTCATAAAAATAGTTTATACAAAACCCAGAGTTTGCACTATGACATAAAATTACATGTTAAAAAGTCTCCCAGAAAAAAGATGCATCAAAGTTGCCCGAAAACACTGCTAAAAACTTTGAGATCTTGTTTTACAGCACTTATATGCTCATAATAATGGTTTATAACAAAACTCCAATTTGAAATATGACATAAAATTACAAGTTCAAAAGTCACCCAGAACAAAGATTCATAAAAGTAGCTTGAAAACACTATGCTAAGATCTTCAAAATCCTTTTTCCCAGCACCTATAAGCTTAAAAAATGGTTTATAACAAAACCTAAAGTTTGAACTATAAGAAAAAAACACCCAGAACAAAAAAAAAAGACACCCAGAACAAAAAAAATTACAAGTTCAAAAGACACCCAGAACAAATATGAATCAAGTTTGCGCGAAAACAATATGCTAAAAACTTCAATATCTTGTTTTCCAGCACTTATAACCTCATAAAAATGGTTTATAACAAAACAAAAATTTGAAATAAGACATAAAATTACAGGTGAAAAAGTCAACCAGAACAAAGATGCATCAAAGTTGCGCGAAAGCACTATGCTAAAAACTTCAAAATCTTGTTTTCAACACCAATTAGCTCATAAAATGGTTTATAACAAAACCCAAAGCTTGAACTATGACATAAAATTTCAAGTTAAAAAATGGTTTATAACAAAAACCAAAGTTTGAACTATGACATAAAATTACAAGTTAAAAAGTCTCTCAGAAGAAAGATGCATCAAAGTTTCACGAAAACACTATGCTAAAAACTTCAATATCTTGTTTTCAAGCACTTATAACCTCATAAAAATGCTTTATAACAAAATCCAAAGTTTGAACTATGACATAAAATTACAAGTTCAAAAGTCACCTAGAACAAAGATGCATCAAAGTTGCCCGAAAACACTATGCTAAAAATTTCAAAATCTTATTTTCCAAAACCTATACGCTCATAAAAATGGTTTGTAACAAAACCCAAAGTTTGAACTATGACATAAAATTACAAGTTAAAATGTCAACGTGAACAAAGATGCATCAATGTTGCGCAAAAACACTATGCTAAACACTACAATATCTTGTTTTCCAACACCTATAAGCTCATAAAAATAGTTTATAACAAAATCAAAAGTTTGAACTTGACATAAAATTACAAGTTAGTAAGTCATCTAGAACAAAGATGCATCAACGTTGCCCGAAAAACACTATGCTAAAAACTTCAAAATTTGTTTTCAAGCACCTACAAGCTCATAAAAATGGTTTATAACAAAACCAAAAGTTTAAAATATGACATAAAACTACAAGTTAAAAAGTCGCCCAGAACAAAGATGCATCAAAGTTGCCCGAAAACACTATGCTAAAAACATCAAAATCTTGTTTTCCAGCACCTATAAGCTCATAAAAATGGTTTATAACAAAACCCAAAGTTTCAACTTTGACATAAAATTAAAAGTTAAAAAGTCACCCAAAACAAAGATGCATCAAAGTTGCGCGAAAGCACTATGCTAAAAACTTCAAAATCTTTTTTTGTCAACACCTATAAGCTCATAAAAATGGTTTATAACAAAACACAAAGCTTGAATTATGACATAAAATTACAAGTTGAGAAGCCACCCAAAACAAAGATGCATCAATTGCCTGAAAAAACCATGCTAAAAACTTCAAAATCTTGTTTTCCAACACATATAAGCTCATAAAAATGGTTTATACCAAAACTCAAATTTTGAACTATGACATAAAATTAAAAGTTAAAAAAGTCACCCTAAACAAAGATGCATCAATGTTGTGCGAAAATACTATGCTAAAAACTTCAATATTTTGTTTTCCAACACCTATAAGCTAATAAAAATGGTTTATAACAAAACCCAAAATTAGAACTATGACATAAAATTACAAGTTAAAAATTGACCCAAAACAAAGATGCA
>OVAN01016041.1:0-10708 GCA_900406275.1 Anastatica hierochuntica
TATATATATTAGTCAACATATATGTGTGTGTATATATATATATATATATAAGCTTATCACTTCATGTCATATTATCCAAATTTATATTTGAATACCGTGTTATATATACATTAGTTAAAAAAGTGCAACACTTCTTTTTTCTGATGTACTCATCCATATGTATTGAAAAAAATACTATTTATAAGGTGTAAACACCATCTTCATCAATTCAAAACATATAGCATTGTCATCTTGATCATCAATGCGTGATACTGATGAGTGCTCCAAATTCAGAATGTAATGTTTCGACATCCTAGCCATACAAAATTATATAATTCTTCCTAAAGCCAAAAACCTAACTATGATATTTTTTTATAATTTTTTACTTCTAAGGTTAGAACCACGTTTTACCTCACTAACTGGTCCACAACTTAATTATTATCCTAGTCATGATAGAAAACCTAGTTCAAGATATGAAAATTGAACCAAATTGATGATTTCTTTCGTAGTCTCTAGAAATGTTTTATTTCGCGAAGTTCAGCAAAGAACACATGATGTTGCGTTTCCTGAATTGTCAGCACATAATGCATTCACGTTTCATTTTTCAATTTTCATGTTGCACCTTTTCTGTAAGTTTGTAGGAACTCAGTTCTATATATGGCTACTGTTTTGAGAGCTTATCAGAGAGATTTTGAGAGATTATCGGAGAGTTTTTGAGAGATTACAAAATAAAGTATATTCTACTAACAAAAGGCGTTTATGTATACGTTTCTTGAAAAGATTAAAATCCTTCATATCTGATGATGTTCGTATGTTCCAACCACATACATTGAACGAAGTAATCAATTTGACTGATTTAAGGATGAGTAATTATAAAAGCAACATAAAATTTTTGTTCCACGAAGCCATGTTTTGACTTAAGCTTCTCCATCACCTGTAACGAACCAACAACCACCACACAAAAATTCATCGACGATGCATTCAAATCTAGATCACCATGATACATAGTTGCAAACACCATGACGACTCAGTTGGGAAAAATTATAAAAGAAATGTAATCTTGGTTTATGCTTCGGCTGCTACATACTTGGAAATAATATTGATTGTTGTTGTTATTTATCATGAAGAACGTAAGTGATGTATGGGACGAAGATGGAGATGGTGAAGAGAGCATCTAGCCATGTGATCAATCGCCAGAGATCATACAACACACGTTGACATGATGAGACTCATCACAAACACTTTGAATCAAAGCACATATAAAGAAACATAGGTTGATGGTGTTGGTGGATAATTGTTCTACCTGTAACTTCATTACTGACAAAGTGGCACATATATTAATGTCACAAACACCCTAACTAAATTATTTATGGTTAAGGTGGCCAAATGTTTACCACTCCAATGCAACAATTAATTCGTGAATAATTGATTAAGATGGGAGGTGCAACATTCATGATAACTTTATATGTTCTTCTCTTGGTCAGTTAGTATGTGGTATCAGATGTTCCATTTTTAGAAATTATTCGATTTTTGTGTGGTTATAAACATTATATAATGAAATTTGATTGGTCTGGTTAGAAGCTTACATTAAATGGGTTGCAACATATTTCAGAAATCCAAGAAGCTGATTCAAATGAGCAAGATAAAGAAGCACAAAATAGAAAATTATGTTTGCAGTTTTAGTGGTGACGATCAAATACCAAATAAAATCAATTTCGAATAATCAACAAATATTGATCGACGATTTTCATGATATGTTTGAAGTTTTAACTCGCCTACCACCTGAGATTAGCACCAGCCATCAAATCACTCTCAAAGAAGGTACAAATCATATAAATGTGCAACCTTATGCTATGCTTATTTCCAGAAGGATGAAATCGATAGACAAACGCAGGAGATGTTTCAATCTTGAATCATTAGAGAAAAAAACTCGAGCTCTTTTTCATCACAAGTATTGTTGGTAAGGAAGAAAGAATTTTCTTGGCATTATTTGCATTGACTATCGACCGTGAATACCATCATTGTTAAGAAAAATTCTCGATTCCAAATATGGAGGATGTCTCGACGAATTACACGGAGTGACGTTGTTCACGAAACTAGATTTAACAACAAGCCATCACTAGGTTTGTATGCATCCTCAGACATTGAGAAGAACACATTTCAAACCCACAATGCCCTCCACCTTTCAAACTTAATGAACAACACTTTTACACTCCTACTATGACCCTATGTTCTAGTATTTTTTATGACATAATCAGCTATAGAGTATATTGGTAAAAACACATACGAGATGTTCGAAAATATTTTTCCTACTTTAATAACACCAACTCATATTTAAACTTAAAAGGTGTGAATTCAGACAACATAGGTTAAATATCTTGGACACATTATCTCAAACAAGGGAGGGAAGGTAGATTTTTTAAAGATTGTGACAATGCTCGGTTGGCCACCACCTACTAGGGTAACAGAACTATGCATATTCCTTGGTCTCACTGGTTATTATCATAAATATGTGAAGGATTATGGTCTCATCGTACACTGCTCACCAACCATTTTTAAAAAGGGATTTAAGTGAGATCTTAAAGTTGAGACATCTTTTAACAACCTTAAGATAGCGTTCATATTTACACCAACATTAGTACTTCTTTATTTATGGATTACATTTGTGATACAAACGAATTCCCAAAGTAAGGAATAAGTGTTATTATCTCTAAATTGATATATTCATAACATTCATGAGTAGGATTCTCGTCATTTCCTAGAAGTAATTGTCTATATATGCGTTTGAGATGTTGACAATTATTTTCGGTATTCGTACTTAGTGATGATATCCGCATAGAAGAAAGTTAATCATTCTAACGAATCGAAATAGCTTTTTTCACCTTCTTGAAAAGAGAATTCTTCTACAAGAGTAGCATAAATGAATATCTAAATTTGTAGGATATGACTATAAGATAAACTACATGAGTGGGTACATCCAACACAGTTTCTGATGTTCTTCCACATTTGTAAGTGTTGTGCTCGATTGTTTATCCAACAAAAGCTCAACGAAGTTTTACAATTTATAAGCATGTTTTCTAAAAATCGCACGATACCGCAAGTATACGGTTATGCTATTATAGTACTTTGGGGTCAAACCACAAAGAGCGTGTCAAGCTAGAAAGTTCCAAGCTTTGAGAATCCACAATTCTTCCTAATCTAAGAGAATCAAGAAGATTTTGGATTCCTAACAATCTACTAGCAATTCAAAATAAAATCAATAACATAAATAAGAAAGACAAGGAAAAATGAGAAAGTAAGTTAAGCAAAAGAAACAAGCCTGAAACTAAAGTGCAAGAACGAAAATTAAAGCCAAGTAAAGTGATGGATCAAGGGTGAATGTAATTGAAGAGACTAGTAAGATGATAATAGTGCTGTTAGTTCAAGCTAGTAAAAGCAATTCGATGACCAAAGACATCTATAGTTTACTCTACTCTCATTGTAGTAAACCATTTCATATATGAATCAATCACTAACCTCTCGTTTATTGTAATTGAAAAACCAATAGGAAACATTAAGAAAAAGTCATTTTAGTCATTAAACTCTCTAGCAATCAATTTTCATCGGCTAATATAAGTTTAGGATGAATTAGGTTTTTCTAGGCATTTCATTGAATACCTCTCGGGCGTGAAATTCATACACATCAAGATTCATTCAAATCAAGCATTAATACCTCCTAATCCATTATAAACTAAAGATAAACTATCCCTAAAACCACCATTACAATCCTATCTAGCCAAATCTCAAACACCCAAGATCCATCTAAAGAACCTACTCACAAATCATGGAAGAGAAGAGAGAAGAGATAAGAAACATAAACATGCTTAAATAGATAAAAGATTCAAGATACATAAATAAAAAGAGAGATTCTTAATCTTGAAGATCCAGGAAGAAAACTTAAAACATCAAAGAAGGTTGTGAGAAATTGATAAGAGAAGAGAAGTTATCAAAAGTTATCTTCTTGGAGGGTAAGAGGGGGTATTTATACAAGTGTGGGTGTCAAAGTTTCCCTAAACTGAAAACTGCAAAACACATTCCAATATCGACCCAACACATGCCATTATCGATCTGTCTGGTCGATAATAGCATGCATTTGGCAGCAAAGTATCTAACGCATGCGGCTATCGACCCAACGAATGGTAGTATCGACCTGTTAGACCGATAGCCACATGCGTTGAGCAGTTTTTGCTTCTTCTTTTCTCCTTTGATAGCTCCTTTGCTTCCACACTTCTCATATGTATTCATAATTTCTTTCCCTTTATCTTTGGCCTCAAATCCTTCTTGAATTCATCCGTTTAGCTCGCCATAAAGCCATTCCAAAGGTTCACCTACAAATGCAAAGAAATGCATGCAAATGCAAGATAATCCTAAACTAGACTCAATTCCTGAACTAAATGGATTTTGAAACTAAAATGCATTATATAAAAAATGCAATCAAAACATTGATAAAAG
Organism: Anastatica hierochuntica; assembly: GCA_900406275.1. Classification (NCBI taxonomy): domain Eukaryota; kingdom Viridiplantae; phylum Streptophyta; class Magnoliopsida; order Brassicales; family Brassicaceae; genus Anastatica; species Anastatica hierochuntica. Next base: position 4,471 of record OVAN01016041.1, read on the forward strand.
AATCTCATTAATGCATGAAAACATGTACACATCAACTCCCATGGACTTGTCCTTTGCTTGTCCTTAAGCAAACAACAAAGACCAAACCCGAAAGTCAGGTTTCAAAGCGGGAACTCAAAGAAAAAATTAGAAAGAAATGTCTTATGTACAATGTCCTAAATAGAAGTAAAATAGTTCATGGATTAACAAAGACTCATCGTACTTCACCATATTCGTCACAAAACCGTCTTTAGGAACCTAGGCTAGGCATCCACAAGTCACTTCCTTAGCCAACCCCATTAACATTCAATTAAGCTTTCATATGCATTTTTTACTTATGGGCAAAATATCTAATCTATTTGGCTTGGTAAGAGATAGGCTAATAATAAGAAGAATTGTTTAAAGAGAAGGTTTCACTCATTTTCAATGTGGTTTCTCTCAAAAAGCAGCGTAAGACATTAGAAAAAAGCCAGGTGGAGTCAAACAATTTATGCATACAATATTTTACTTACCCCTAATGGTTCCCACCCAAAATGCCTAAGTCTACTACCCTTTTATTCACTTAAACTCATTTTCTCTTAATCTTTGTGTGACAACTAGAGATTCATTTTCAACTTATGCTTAGCTTCTAACCTTCTCTCTATTATTCTAGATCCACTTTCTAATCAAACTTTTTGATTCATGTTTTTTCTTAGACCTTAAGTGTAGACACTTTAGGCTTTTCTTTTTATTTACTAAGGTTAGAGCAAATATTTTTCTATTCCCTAGTGTCTTTTCTTCTTCTTTTCTTTCTTTCCTTTTTCGATTTTTGTCTTTCTCTTAAAACTTGGATGATCTAACTTTAAAGCTCTACTTTTCATTGTTGAGATTCCAACACATTCCCATACCCCAAAAACCAAAATGAACATCAAAGAACAACCTACCTAAATTTCTAATTAGCCTTAAAGCTAGGTTAATCCTAAAGAAGCACTGCCTTTTTGTTCAACTTCCTTGCACACGGGTTTTTGCCCATGTGTGGACTTTTTGAAAGAGGCCTCACATTCAAATAAATAGGGGGTTTGAAAGGAAGGCCTAAGGGTTGATAAGGGTGAGGTGACTACTCTAAAAATGAGAGTAGCCATTTAAGCTAAGAAAGGGTGACAAAATTGGTAAACATAGCTCAAGTGTCTCGTGTTTATCCACAATTAAGTATGACTAAACCCATAAGTAAGAAATTTAAGTCAAATTTAAGTTCCACTTAGTTGATATTGGCATTAAAAGATAACAAGTTTCAACATTCACCTAAGACTTCAAGAGGTTAATTCCAAAGATGGATTTTCCATTGAAATCAAAGTGGTTTTGAGCATTATCGTACTTCTAATGAGGGCATTAGTCATTAAGCAAAACTTAACTATTTACAAGGCAATTCTATCATTGTTCCCTATGCAAATTCAATTCTATATGCTTCTAACCGCCTAACATATTCATATAAATGCATCTATATGAATTTCAAAAACCAATGATTTTTTTCTACAAAATTTAGCTATGTAAACAATGCATATTCACAATGCATGACTTAAAGATGAAAAAGTAAAACAAAACAAATAAAAATGCTCATTAGTATTATGCCCCTCCCCCGAACTTAAATTTCACCGTCCCGGTGAATTCTAAACCGTGAGATTGACTTTGAAAAACAAACAAGCAAAAACAAAAAATTGAAAGGAAACATGCAATGATATAGACAATGATTGCAGGAGTACCTTTTTACACTTATGTGTATGAGTGTTGAGTGGATGACAAAAGGTTTGTAATTATGTCAAAGGCATAAAGTTTTCTTAGCCTTGATTCTTGATTTGAATGGTTCTCCTAAGGTACCTAAGCTTGAGCAAAAATGATGACTTTGAAACAAGATTGTTTCAAGATATAACCGTCAATTATTGAAACTTAAAAACTTAAGACTTTAAGTATTAAAACTTAAAAGAGAATATGTACAAAAGGATATTCTTAAGATTGCCTCTCAATCGCGCTTGTTTATAGTCATTAACTAGACTTTGGGTAAGAGATTAAGATTTGGGTTGGGATGGCCAAGGAGGAGCTTTTGATTTCCATGGCGGATTTTGTAGCTCAATGACAAGAATCTTCTTCATCAATGGATCAATCCTTCTTTGCCTTTCTCTTTCATCTCTGTGGTCACTATGACTTTAACTTTTGCAAAACATTTACATTTCATTTGATAATTAATTACTCCATCAACACATTTTGTTGGAGTTAAAGTTATAGTAGGAAAGTGAGTGGGGTTAGAGACACTTTCTTTTCATCAAGGTCCTTTACCACACTTCGGATTGCACAAGGAAGTCTTGTCTTTGATGAAGAATCAACAAACATGATGGGTGTTGAGCTTTTCTTCGCATCCTTATGTTTCTCATTCTTGGTCTTCTTACATGAAACCACATTCTCCTTAGTTTTGACATTACATAAGGCATCTTTTTCAACACTCTCACCAAATGTGCAAGGTTTTATGGATTTTTCGGAATCACCATTCTTAGCAATAGGTTTTGGCTCTAGAGTTTCACACTTTGCATTGTGTCTTGAGTAGATACACCACCCTCTTGGTCCATCATCATCATCAAAGTATCAATCCTGTTTCTTTTGGTGGCTATATCCTTCAAAACCTTGTTGACTATCGGTTGATCTTGACACCATTCCATTAATGGTATAGTAACCATAATACCTCCCATTTGATCTTTGATTTTCTTGTATTTTGCTTCAAGAATTTGTTTCTTGAAACGTCCGGGAAATGGTAGGTTCAATTTATCAATGGGAATGTCAGTGTTGGTTTGCGCTTTCTTTTTCTCCCTTCTTGGAAGTATAGAAGCTATTACTTTTGTAGCTTTCTCTTGTTGATTCGGGTTCCCTTTTGGGCTTCTTAGGAGTCTTCTCCTATTGTTTATCCTCCCGAAGTTCTTCTTCCATAGGAACCTCGTCAACTTGCTCTTCATCCTCTTTAGGCTTTTCTTTTAGAGTCCTTGGTGGCAATTCCTTTCCACTTCTTAATGTGATGGCTTGGCACAACTCCTTAGGATTTACTTCACACTTTCCAGGAAGTTTTCCTTCTTGAGATTCCAATATAGAAGCTTGCTCCGCTAGCTTGCATTCTAAATCTTTCACATGAGAGACAAGAGATTCATATCTTTCGTTTAAATCCTTGAAATATTCATTAGTCTTATGGTTGGTCATCTCAAGTTTTCCAATTATTTCCCTTTAGAAATCTTCTTTCCCAACCACAAGAGTCTTTAACATTTTATGCATCTCATCTCCCTTGGGTTGATCCCTGGCCTCAAATCCATCTTGAATTCATCCATTTAGCTCGCCATAAAGTCACTCTATAGATTCACCTACAAATGCAAAGAAATGCATGCAAATGCAAGATAATCCTAAACTAGACTCAATTCCTAAACTAAATGGATTTTGACACTAAAATTCATTATATACAACCTAAATGTAATCAAAACATGGATAAAAGTGAAAGGGTGCTAGATCGTGAGATACAATTCACAAGTTGCTGAAGAATAAAAGTGGAAGTTGCAGGTGTTGCAGGAGTTGTTAGAACAAGTCACTGTTGTTTCACCAACTGGAGCTGCTGATGTGGCAAAAGCTGAGAAAGGAAAAACGTGAAATAAAAGAAAATACGAAAATTGGATGTTTCCAGAGATATGTTGGTTAAGTTAAAAGATTTTCTAAACCTTAAATATAAAGGAAAAAAGGATGCTTTTAGGGATAGCCGAAATGTGATAGAAAAATCTGAGAGAGAGTTTTTCTTTCAGAGAGTTTGTGATACTCTGTTTTGGTAAAGAGAGAGATATGGTAAAAACATCGTTGTATCGTCTCTGTCTTAGGTGGGTTAGAAATCGCAGGTGAAAAGCTAGGAGAAAGCGTTAGGGTTGTGTAAAACCAATCAAGAGAGTTGTAAGTTTCCTTATACGATTTCTAATAAAGTGTGTCTCGGTTTGACCGAGTTTGAGGACGTAGGCACAAGGCCGAACCTCGTTAAATTGTTGTTTGTTCTTGTGTTTGAATTCTTATTGTTTATCGAGTTCATCCGCTTTTTCAATTGGTATCAAAGCGGGCATCGAAAACTAGTCTTATAGACTTACAACAGGTGAGGATCTTGCAGAGAAGATGGGCTCGGTAGAGATTATTGTTGTGAATCGAACTCCAATACTAGAAAAAGGAAATTATGGGCATTGGAAGATGAAGATGCGAGCTACTATTAGAGGTATTCATCAAGATACGTGGACTGCTGTAGAAAAGGGATGGTCGCCGCCTACTGAAAAAGGTAAAGATGGGGTTGATATTCCTAAAGACGAATCTTTATGGACTGACCATGAGAAAAAAATGGCAAAGTATAATGCTAATGCTTTGTCTGCCATATTTGGACCTGTTAATGACCATCAATTCAAGCGAATTCAGTGTTGTAAATAAGCAAAAGATGCTTGAGACAAGCTTAAGAAGGCTTATGAAGAAATTCGAATTGATATGCTAGCCTCAAAGTTAGGGACTTTAAGAATGGAAGAGGATGAGACCATTGAGGAGTTAAGAGGAAAATTGAGTGCAATCGCATCTTAAGCAGAAACTACGGGAAAGATATATAAAAAACAAAAGTTAGGGTAAGAAACTTTAAATGTCTTCCACAGAGATTTGAGTCAAAGAAGACTTCCATGGCAATGGCATTAGACACTAACACATTGGAATTCGATGACGTCGTAGGTCACTTGCAAGCTTACGAGATGGAGATACATGAATCTAAAAACGCATCTCGAAAGGTATAGCGTTTATCTTTGAAGAACATAAGGAAATTGAGGAACTAAAATATCAGATGGAGATCATTACAAAGAGTGTGAATCGATCGTTGAGAAGGCTTGAGAAAGCTAACGAGAGGTCGATCTCTGAATCTTATGATGTTGATCGTGATTGTGCAAGTAGATACAAGAGAAAGGAGACTCAATGTCATGAATGTCAAGGCTTTGGACATTACAAAGCCGATTGTCTAAATGCTAAGAGAAAAGTCATGAGATGTGGAAAGTGCAAGGGCTTTGGGCACTTAAAATTTGAATGTATCCATGGGATTTCAAGAAAAGAAAAGTCATATAGTCATGGAAACAAGAGCGACACAGATTCTGAGGAGGATAAATCAAATAAGAATGGTGGATATGTTGCATTTGCAGCGATTATTGATGAGGAATCTGCTGCTAGAACATGTGAATCTGATGCTGAAATAGAGGAGTATGCTGTTGAAATAGAGAAAGCTACCGGAACAGATAGAGGTAAAGCAGATGCAGAAGAAGATTCATCAGAAAGTGATAACAGCGATGATGAGGACTTTGATATGCAAGTGGAATTTCAAAAGTTGTTTGATAACGGGAAGCTGCTTTGTGCAGAGAAACTAAAGTTAATTGAAGAGAAGTTGTACTTTCAAGGCTTGAACGAGAAGCTAAAAGAAGCTCTATGTAAAGAAGAAGACAAAAGTCAGCTGTTGGAACGAGAACTGGCAGATACAAGGAAACAAATTTAGATGTTGAACAATTGGACTAAAGAGCTTGAAAAGATCTTATTAGTTTGAAGAGTTGGACATTGCAGCTATGGGCTTGGTTATAATGGAGAACGAAACTTCAAGAAGAGTGAGTTTGTTCGAGCCAACACATCTCACCAAGTTCAGAACACGCATGAGATTCAAGAATATGGCGTGAAAGTCAGTCAACAAATCCTGCAACTAGGAAAAGAAAAAAGGTTATTAGAGAAAGGACTTAGCTTGGAGAAAGAGAAAAGAAAGATGTGTGAACAAGAACTTGTTGAGACTAAAAAGAAGACTCTTGTGCATAGCTATGACAGAAAAGATCTGAAAAACGTTTTGACTATGAGAACAAATAGAAAGATCAATCATGGTCTAGGCTATCAAGGTGACATGTCTATGTATTCGGATTGTTTTGGTGCAGTTTTGTGTTCTTTGTTGTTTTTACAGGATTCGAGCTTGAATGTGGGAAAAGGAAGCATTTTGGATGGATTTCAAGCCTCGAAGGAAGTGTTCGTGCAAAGCTGGAAATTACCCAAATTTTTGGACACATATCGACCGATCCAGGGACATGAATCGATCGATCCCTGTCCCGATTTTCAGACCGATTTTACGAATAACCATACCGAACTTATTTCGAATCGGATTTCATCAAAAAGACCTAGACTCGAGTTTCTCTTTACATTATGCAGTTTTTGAGACTTTGAGAGA
>OVAN01016042.1:187-10872 GCA_900406275.1 Anastatica hierochuntica
TCCCTTCCAGAGCAGTTCATCAGTTCCACTCGCCGGATGTGGAATTTGATCCCTGGTAGCCGACCTGTTTTAGGTCGCTTCTTGCTTTGTTCAATTTGTTTTCACCCTGCTAACTCATTTTCGCCTACTTGTTTTGCAGTTGCTCCTATACGCTCGAAGCCTTCACTCCGGGTCAATCTTGACGAAGTGACAGCTTCTTTGTAAAGAGCTCTAAACAGGTCATGGGCATTCTTTACCCCTGACCGAATTGCCAGAGCTTTTGCTAGGGCTGTTGCCGCCAGAGCCGATAAACCTTCACCTCCTGCTCCACCCCGACCTCAACTAACAACTTCCGAGATGGTGCGCCCTTCCGCTGTCATGCCCAACATGGAGCAGCGGGCTGCGGAAGCTCGCCGCAAGAAAGCTGAGAAAGAGGCAGCTGCTGCCAAAAGGGCCAAAGCGGAAAAGGTCGCTGCCAAGAGGGTGGCTGACGAAGAGGCCGCTGCTAGAGAGGCTTCTAGCAAAGAAGAAGAAGAACGGCTTTGGACCGAGAGAGAGCAGCTTCTGAGGGAATGTCGTGCTGACACCCAAGCACCCGGGCCTTCTGAGAGTGGGGAAAGGACCCCTGCTTCCGGGAAAGCCCCCGCGGGCTCCGCTCCTGTTCCAAGCCTGACGCCCCCTCCTCCGGCGAAGGCTCCTGCTGCTGCCCCGCCTTCGGGCAGCGAGACCGCCCTTGCTGTGGTTAGCGAGGCTGCCAAGAAGAGGAAGGACAAGGAAAAGCCTTTCGGGAGTAAGGGAGACTCCCGACCTCGCGATCCTTCTTCAAAGAAGCGTCCTTCCTCCCCCCCTGCTGGCTCTTCCAAGAAACAGCGCGCTGAGAAAGAGAGGACCCCTGGTCGAAGCAGATCGGTGGAGAGAGATCCCTTTGATCGTCGGAGATCGGAGGAGAAGAGGTCTTCTGATCCTTCAAGGTCAGAGCCTAGGAGGCCGAAAGACAAAGGGCCTCCCGCGAGCTCAGAGCCCGCGACCCTTTCCTCCCAATCTCAAGGAGCCGGCCTTTTCCTAAAGCTCGATCGACCTGCCTCCTCCTCTGTTGGGCATAAGAAGGAGGTTTCCCTGAAGTTTTGTGCGGGTGTTCAACTTCCTGACAGCCCAGCGCCTCCCAAAAAATTCCAGCTGCAGTCAGGCTCTTATGAAGAGTTCTGCGTTCGCTATATCGAGGTGAGCGCTCCGGAGCTCGGTCCCCTTGTCTTAACTCCTTTCTTTCAATTTTCAGGGGATGGGCTTCTTCAATCGCGTCCGGCTGGAGTACGAAGCCGAGATAGCCCGTATAAAGGCCTTGTGGTACAAGGACAGCCATGACCTCACCATCGAGAGGGGCATGCGCAGCAAAGCGGTCTCCATTGCCACGGAGAAGGAGGCCGAGCTGAAGGACATGGCCAAGAAGGTCGTTGAGGTGGAAGTGAAGAATGAAACTCTTGAAGCATCCTGGTCTCTTGCCCTCAGGGAGCGCCTAGATGGAGAAGAAGCTGTCAGAAGCTAAGTCCAATGTTGACGACCTCTTCAAAGAGCTGCAGGAAGCCCGCAGCAAGGCTCAGGAAGAGGAAGAGAGGACTGAGGCCAAGCTGGAGGCCGCGGAGAGGAAATTCTCCGACCTGTCGTGGCGCTTTGATTGCGCCGCCAAGGCCCACGAAGAAGCGGTCTCTCGTATCAGGGCGCAGGTCGATAGGGCAGCCCGGAAGGGTTCCAAGAAGGCCAGGAAGGAGGCCGCCGCCAAGTACATGGCCCGTTTCCTGAAGGTTCAGCGGGCTATCGTAGATGCCAAGCTCGTGGAGGAGAATGCCCTTCTGCAATCTCAGGCCCACGCCCGGGCTGAGTTCATCGACAAGATCATGGAGGGCAAGGCCCAAGGGATCGAACCTGACTTGATTGTTGAGAAGGAGCTCGCTGCTACGGCCCTCAAAGATTTTGTTGAGGAGCTTGATGAGATGGACGTCATCCAGCTCAACCTTGCTGAAGATCTTCGGGTTTCCCCGGTANTCCGGTATCTGACAGCTCTGAGGGGTCCTCTTTGGCCGGCCTGCCAGCTCCCGCCCCTGCTCCTATTAAGGCAGAGGTCTCCTCGGTTGCCGATGGTCTTCCCGAGCTTCCCGTGCTGCCGGCTGTTCCTGTCGTGGTTGCTACTGAGGAGCCCGCGGATAGTGGTGGTGCTCCTCCTGCTCTTAACGACGATGCTCCTCCTGCTCCTCCAAGCCCCCAGATCGACCAGTTTGGGTCTAATGGTGCCGTCATCTCCCCGGCTGTCGCTTCCGAGCTTGCCCAAGACCACGGAGAGAACCAGAACTAGGCCGCATGTGGCCTTAGAATTTGTTTTGTAATTTGTCTCATCTTTTTAGTTTCCGCTAGCCTCTTTTCTTTCCTTTGAATTATGACTTTTGGTGCCCGGGAGGGCTTTTATCCAGCTGCTTAACTCTGAACTCTATGGTGCTCGGGAGAGCTTTTATCCAATCTCTGAGATTTTAAGCCAAGATTTCCTCTTAACGTTCCAATCTTTGAGATTTGAGTCGAGGTTTTCTCTCAACTCCCAAACTTTGAAGTTTAAGTCAAGATTTTCCTTAACTCCCAAACTTTGAAGTTTAAGTCAAGATTTTTCTTAACTCCCAAACTTTGAAGTTTAAGCAAAAATCTATTGGAGAAGAAGCTTACGAAGCCCAATTATCATGGAGAGAAAACAGCGAACCAGAACCGAAGAATGGTGGATAAGCAAGAAACAAGAGTAGGAGAAGGTCGTGAAAAAGGGAGTGTTGTTCCCATCACAAGTTCTGAGACTTGCGGAACGCAAGGGCCCTCTAAGGGAGTTCACTCTTATTTTTAGTAGCGAACTTAGAAGCGAGGAATGTACCCGGCTTACCCTGTTTTAAGGATTTGGTATTTGGGCGCAGCGCACTGCTGGCTTACCCCGTACCACACTCAAGACCTCCTGTCTAACGAGGAGGAGATTCCTAAATAACAAAGGATTTTAACTCTTGAATGTCTTGCGAGCATGGCTCGGCTATCCTTCAAAGGTATGCTTAAGTCATACCAGGATGCGAGGAGCCATACGAAAGGCTGCCTTTCTACATCCATGGTGTCGTTTCACCTAGGCACTTATGAGAAGCGCGCAACTAGCTCGGGAGTCAGAGAACCTGGCAAAGGAATCGTCGTGATCGAGCTTTGAAGAATGTAGATGTGTTATGAGAATGACTAAGTCAAGAATATGTTTTTTTATTATCACAGCTGTACCCGAAATGGGCTGCCTACGTACCCCGGAGGGATCAAGCCTTTCCGTAGTTCGATTACATAGAAGCTCAATGGGCGTTCGATTACATAGAAGCCCTATGGGCTTATGTTTTTTTTTTTTTGCGAAAGACCCGATATGTATGCTAAGTGTAATAAGTTTTCAGGTTTGCCGAGTTCCAAAGACGGGGCTCCGGTGTGCCATCCATCCGGAGGAGCTCATACACCCCGGGATGCAGGGCCTTGGCGATGCTATAAGGGCCCTCCCAACTTGCTCCGAGCTTGCCGGCTTGGTATTCGGCCATGTTCTGGACAACGCGCCGAAGGACCAGGTCTCCCTCTTGCAAGGTGCGTGGATGAACATTCTTGTTATAATACTTAGCGACCTGGTTTTGGTAGGCCTGGAGGCGGATGAAAGTGAGCTCGCGCTGTTCCTCGATCGTGTCTATATTTTGCTGTAGCATCTTGTCGTTGGTTGCAACGTCGCGAGGTAGGAGATGGCGGCGAAGCGTTGGTACCCGTACCTCGGCAGGGATCATAGCTTCCACGCCATACACGAGGGAATAGGGCGACTGCTGGGTGCCGCGTCTCGGTGTGGTACGGTGTGACCAGAGAACCCCATCCAACTCAAATTTCAAACTCCCTTTCTTAGAAGATAGCCGTTCTTGATACCTTCAATGATTTGTCGGTTTGTAGCCTCAGCCTGCCCGTTACCTTGAGGATTGTGAGGTGTGGAGAACTGGATGGTGATTTTGTAGACGGAGCAAAAGTGTTCGAAATCCTTGGAAGTGAACTGAGGTCCGTTATCCGTGACGATCGCGTACGGGACCCCATGGCGGCACAAGATGTTTTTCCACAGAAAATCGATTACCTGTTTATCCTTGATCGTGGTATAGGCCTCTACTTCAACCCACTTGGAGAAGTATTCCGTTAGAACGAGCAAGTACTTCTTCTTGTTGGACTTGGGCAGAGGGCCAATGATGTCCATTGCCCATCGCATGAACGGGTATGGAGTCGTGACTGACTTCATGAGCTCGGTTGGCTGGTGAATTATGGGGGCATGCCGCTGGCACCTCTCGTATTTCCTCGCATAAGCCATGCAGTCGCGCTCCATGGTCGCCAGTAATACCCTTGCTTCCGTATCTTCTGTGCTAGCGACCTGCCGCCAGCGTGGTTCCCATTGACGCCTGAGTGGACCTCCTGAAGTATTCTCTTCACCTCGTTGCCGTGTACGCAATAGAGGTAGACACTTGTGTCGCTCCGGCGTAAGACCTTGTCTTCAAACATTGAGTAGCGTGCGCTGCGCTGTTTGAGCTTCCGAGCTTGCCATTTGTTGGGTGGGATGGTCCCGTCGGCGATGTAACCTCTTATCTCGTTGCGCCAGTCTTCTCCTTTGCCGATACCCTCGAGTGCCGCGGCACCGGGCTCATCGTCAAGATCGTCCTCGTGAAGGGCCATAGCTTGTGGCAAGTCGTGCAGCTCGCCTGGCGCTCCAGAGGTCGGCGCCTTCAGGATGCTACCAATACTGGGCTTGTCGAGGGTTTCCACCGGAATTTTGCGGCACGGGCTGCCCGTAGAGGCGGAGGCCAGTGCGGCGAGTGCATCAGCGGCGGAGTTATCTTTCCATGGTACCCTGGTTAAGGAAAAGTTTTCAAATCCGGCTGCTGCTTCCTGTGATACCTTCAGGCATGCGGTCATGCGATCATCCCGAGCTTCGTATTCCCCATTGAATTGGTTCGCAACGAGCTGGGAGTCGCAGAAGACGTTGAGCCTTGACACATGAACTGCGTTCGCCAAACGGAGCCCGGCGAGTAGTGCCTCATATTCGGCCTCATTGTTGGAGGCCGGGAAGGCTAGGCAGAAAGATTGTTCGATTGTTTCGCCGGTTGGAGAAACGAGCTGTACCCCGACACCCGACCCCTTGGTGGAGGAGGAACCGTCCACGTGCAGAGTCCAGGTATCAGGGTCTTCTGTGTCCAGGCTCAATTCTGGTGTCACCTCTATGATGAAGTCAGCCAAAACCTGCGACTTGAGTGCGGTGCGAGGCTTGTACTCGATGTCGTACTCACTGAGTTCGATCGCCCACCGGGCTAGGCGTCCGGACTGCGTTGGGCTGTGAAGTATGGTACGAAGTGGATGGTTGGACAGCACGGTGACGGAGTGGGACTGGAAGTATGGACAGAGCTTTCGGGCTGATGTAACCACGGCCAGCGCCAGCTTCTCCGTTACCATGTATCGGGTTTCAGCGTCCACCAAAGACTTGCTGATGTAAAAGATGGGTTTTTGCTCATGACTTTCCTCTCATACCAACACTCCACTGACCGCCGCGCTAGAGACAGCAATATAGAGGTACAGAACTTCTCCGGTTTCCGGTTTGGAAAGTATCGGGAGTGTGGTGAGATACGCTTTGAGTTGGGTGAACGCTTCTTCACACGACTCGTCCCACTCAAACTTCTTGTTTGAGCGCAGCTTCTGGTAGAACGGGAGGCACTTGTCGGTAGAGCGGGAAATGAACCTGCTAAGCGCTGCTATCCGCCCGGTGAGCCGCTGCACCTCGCGCATTATGGTGGGGGACTTCATGTTGATGACGGCGGAGAGCTGCTTGGGATTTGCTTCGATACCGCGTTGAGTCACCAGATATCCCAGGAACTCTCCCGAGGTGACAGTAAAGGTACATTTGGTTGGATTGAGTTTCATTCCGTACTTGTTGAGGACAGAGAAGCTCTCACGCAGGTGACCGATATGGTCATCTTCTCTTAGTGATTTGACCAGCATGTCATCGATGTACACCTCCATCGTCTTACCGAGCTGTTTGGAGAACATCTTATTCACCAGCCTCTGGTATGTTGCACCAGCGTTCTTGAGGCCAAATGGCATCACCTTATAGCAGTAGAGCCCCCGGTCGGTAACGAATGCTGTCTTTTCCCTATCATCTGAATGCATAAGTATTTGGTTGTACCCGGAGAAAGCATCCAGGAATGACAAGAGCTGGTTCCCAGTCGTTGCCTCAACCAGTCGGTCGATGTGTGGAAGTGGGAAGTAGTCCTTCGGGCATGCTTTGTTAAGGTCGGTGAAGTCCACACAGACGCGCCATTTGCCTTTCTTCTTTTTAACAACCACCGGGTTGGCCAACCAATCTGGGTATTTTACTTCTATAATTGAGCCAGCCTTGAGCAGGCGTTCGAGCTCCGCGTTAACTGCCTCCGCTCTCTCCGTGCCAAGCTTTCTCCTTTTTTGGCGTACTGGCTTGAAGGTCGGATCCACGTTGAGCTCATGGAATGTAATGTCCAAGCCTATTCCCGGCATGTCGTCCATGGTCCAGGCAAACGTGTGTTTGTTGTCTTTAAGGAACGTGACCAGCTCCCTGAAGATTTCCTTTTCCAAGTTTGCCCCAACGCCTATGCAATGATCGGGATTCCCCGGGTCAATGCATACCTGCCTGATCTTTCCGAGCTCCAAACTGGACGGTTCAGCTTGGTCCACCGCCTCCGAGCTTGTTTCCGGTGTCCGAATTTGGAACGTGTAATGCTCTTGGGACCTTCGCAACTTGTTCTCGTTCACGTAGCACAACCGTGCCGTGAGTTGGCTTCCATGAACAGTGACCACCCCTTGCTCTGTGGGAAACTTCATGCATTGATGGTAGGTTGATGGGACTGCTCTCATCGAGTGTATCCACGGCGTTCCCAAGATGACATTGTAAATGTCGGGGGCTTCCACCACCGTGAACTTGGTCTCCATCTTCACGCCGCCTACGAAAGTGTTGAGCCGGATTGTGCCCATGGACATGGTAGTTGCACCGTTGAAGGCGGTAAGGGGTTGTTTTGACTTTTTAATGCGGTCCTCGGGGATTTCCATCTTATCGAGCGTCTCTTTGTAGAGGACGTTGACGGAAATGTCCCGAGTCAATTTGAGCCCGGGCTATTTTGCAGTCCTCGATCATTAGCTCGAGCACCAAGGCATCGTTGTGTGGCTGCGCGACGCCCCGTGTCGGCCATTCCGAAATTCGATGACGGCATCGTCTCTGATTGCGGCCTGGACGTCGTCGGTTCTTGAGTTGGCTTGCCTGCTGTAACTTTTGATCGACCGAACCGTGTCATTGAAGAATGGGCTTGGTCCCATGATCATGTTGATCCGTTTGCGGGTTGTGGGTGGCTCCGCCCACTCTGACTGTCGTGCGTCCCGATCTCGTTTTGGCGGGTCCATGTCACTGTGAGGGCGCTCTCCCTCGCGGTCCTCGTTCTTCCGAGCTAATTCCACTGCCTTGTACTTGTGGAACAGGTATTGCTTAAAGCCGTAGCATTCCTCCGTCGTGTGGCCCGGGGTGTTGTGGAATTTGCAGAACTTGTCTGAGGCCCTGGATCCTTCGTTCCGGGTCCAGGTGTTGGATTTGGACTTATAGTTGGAGTTGGACCCCGAGTTCCTCTCGGATCCTTGGGAATTGGACACTTGGAACGTCCTATGTTTTGAATTGCTTCCCTCCGATCGGTGCCCGTTGGAAGATCGCTTATTATCCTTCTCGTCCTTAGGCTTCTCCTTGGACGATGTTTTTGAGGAAGCGTGCTTTTCCGCGTATGCCTTCTTTTCAATTCCCACAAACCTGGAAGCTCGGTGAAGTGCATCCTCCAAGGAGGTAGGTCGGTTGAGCATCAGGTCTTCCCGGAGCCGGGAACTGTACCATAGGGCGTTATGCAAAGCTGCGATACCTGCCTCGTCGCTGACGACTACATTGGAGATAACCGCCTTAAACCTTGACAGGAATGATCGCAAGGACTCATCCTTCTTTTGGGTCAGCTTCCAAAGGTCGGCGTCAGAAGCGCCCTTCTCGATTAACATTGAATAATGCTTGATGAAAGCGGTGGAAAGCTCGTTGAAACTGTCAATTGAGTTTGCCTTTAGACGGGAGAACCAGTTCAGAGCCGCCCCTGAGAGGTATTCGACGAAGAGCTGGCAATATCCAGCGTCCTTGTCAGCCTCGTTGAACTTGGTCCGGCCCATGGCGATGCAAAACGCGGTCATGTGAGCTCGGGGGTTGGTCTTTCCCTCGTAAGGTGCGATCTTAAGCTTGACGCTCGGGATTGCAGCTCCCACAATCCGGCTCGTGAAGGGCGTTCACTGAGTCTCCTCCAGCACCCGGTGAACCTCCGGGGCCGAGCTGGTGGCCTTATGAATTTGGGACTGCATAGTCCGGAGCTCGGCGGTTGCCTGGGCAAGCGTTTGCTTTAGGGTCTGCAGCTCGGATTCCGCGTGGGCTGATGTTCCCCCCAAATCTGAGTCTTGATGTCCGTGATCCCGATCCCCGGACCTCCGGTCGGCGGGGGTCACCTCATCGCTAGGCCGGGCTCCTGGGGCTTGGAGTTCTCGCGGGGAGATCGGAGCGATAGAATTTATCCGCGCGAGCTGGGCAGCTTGGGCTTGCGCCAGTTCTTCAAGTCGTTGCCTTGACTGCCGATCTAACTCTTCCTGTCGCGAAGTCCGCTCAATCAACAGGGCGAAGATGCTCCGCATGTTCTCCGGGACCTGGTCGAGGGCCGCCTGGGTTTCGAGGGTTGGAGGCAACTGGTTCTGATCTTTAATCCCATGAGTCCGACCGTTGTTGTCGCCACCGTGAACTCCTGGAAGAGTGGGGTTGGTTGATCCATCGGCTCCGTTGTCGCCCGACATGTTAACCTGAAAGCAAACAACAAAGAAGACGAAAACCGGGAAAACAATGTAACTGTCACTTACGTGATCAGTTGATGTAGCAAGGCGGAATCCCCCCTCTCTCTAGCGCCAATTTATGGATCTATTATCCACACAGAATACCGGGTGTACGATTTGCAAGAATGTTCAAGAAGAGGTTGCGTTTTATTGATTTGCTATTAAGAATTTAACAAGAGTTTACAAATGGTTTTTCTGCCAAAAGATCGATCCCTTTTTTTCAAGCTTTTCCTTCTTCTTTTATACCTTCCAATTAATGCGCATTTACTCCTCTCATTTATGTTGATTCTTCCGTTTTTATTTCCTTCAGCTTTGAATTCTATGGGTCTTCTCCTTTCCCTTGCGATTTGGGCCGAGTATTGCTAGGTGGGCTTCAACGGCCCATTTGCATTATGGTTTCTTAATTGATTCTCAGGTCGGTTTACTCCTAACCGGATCCGGGTGATAACCACCTCCTCCACTACCGAAGCTCTCAAATACCCATTTCCAACATCGTATCTTAGCTTCAAAGGCTCAGCCCACATAGACATATGCTCGATGAACATGTTGAACCACAACACCTTAGTAATCTCTTAGTACCCATGAAACTCCAACAATTTTTGTAACCATAGATCACTCAAATCCGATGTTACACTTGAATTCACCCACAAAATGCGTTTCACATTTACTTAACTCGTCTCTCCCAATTACATTTATTCGTCGCCATTTTTTTTAGCTAGTGACCATTGTTTCATATCATCAATGCCCTTCTTTGAAACCTCCTTTACATTAAATATCATACAACTTAAAATTTTTTTGTTATGATTCTTCCACAAACTCCATAAAAATTCGTGGAGATATAAGTTGCACATCCTCGAATTTCTAAATCCTTTCCCTCGGTGATAAAAATTGTGCAAATAAACAATATGTGGTTAAGGAATATCGTCTTACAATCACAAGACAAATATCCATCTTGCACCGTAGCACCCCTGTGCCTTAATTGATCAATTACCGGCAGAACACCTTTCAATATTCTCCACATTAATTGTTGATTCTTTGATGTCCTTAACATATCAAACATTTTTGAACTAGTTTTGAAATGGTCATGAGGAGAAGAATATCCAACTCCTATCACCCTCCCGCAGTTTAATCGTCGGGTCTTCGAACGTTTATGCTGGACCTAAATTCTTGAAACAAAGTTGTTGGAAGACCTTTAGTAAAAATATCGGCGTACTGGAGAGATGATGGCACATGAAAGACCTTTACTTGTCCCAAAGCAACCTTTTCTCTGACGAAATGAATGTCAATCTCAACATGTTTTGTTCTTTGATGTTTGACAGGATTACGAGCAAGATAAACGGAGCTGATGTTGTCATAATAAACCAGGGAAGCTTTTTGGAGCGGTATGTCGAGCTCAATGAGAAGATTTTGCAACTGTTGATGCCTGTTGTTCATGAAAACAAAAGGCACTACGAAGCTTTAAATTTATAAAAGCCCGTTTCCTATCAATCACACAATCTGCAAGTGCACGGATATGTCATTGTAGTACTTTGGGGTCGAACCACAAGGAGCAAACCTTAGCTAGATTGATCTAAGCTTTGGGAATACATACTCAAGNGTATTATAATCGATCCACTTAGATAGATGATGATAAAGGTGTTAGATTTGGCTATTGAGCACAAATCCTAGACCAAGCGCAAAAGTAGCCTAATCCACTCTCATGGCAAGAGGCCATTTCCTTATCAATCGCATTT
>OVAN01016043.1:0-10872 GCA_900406275.1 Anastatica hierochuntica
GAGTTAACCGACCCGAGAATCGATTAGAGAACCAATATGCGGGCGGGCCATGGGAATCAAAGCTAGGAAAAATCGAAACGGAAGAATCAGCATTAATGAGAGGAATGAATGCACAATAATTCGAGAGTTACAAGAGCTGAAGGAGTATAAAAGAGGAGAGGGAGCTACTAGAAATGGATCTTTTTCTTGATAGAAAAATTACTTGTAAACTTTTGTAACAATTTCGATAGCAAATCAATAAAACGCAGCCTTTCGGTCAAACATTCTTATAAATCGTACACCCGGTATTCTGTGTGGAATCTAGATCCATCACTAACCCTCCAAATAAACCGAATTTTTCGCTCTAGGGCTGAGATTAAAATCCGAACCGATTTTTCCGAACCGAACCGGTTTTTTCTGTTTTGAATCAAAATCAAATAGGGGAAATGAACCCATCGACATCTTCTATAATTGGCTTCGGTTATCGGATCGGTTCGGTTCGGTTAGCATGTATCTGAATGGAAACCCGAACCGATATTAACCCTAATTAACACACATTGGTCAGTCTCAAGTTCTCAACCCAGTGACGAAATACGAAATGAAAGACTGAAATCTCTTCTTCGATTATCTTCTTCTTCCACTGAAATATCATCGTCATCTTCGATTCGTCTTTTGAAAGACTGAATCTCTTCTTCGATTCGTTTTTTGAAAGACTGAATCTCTTCTTCGATTCTTCTTCTCTGTGGATTCGTGTTCCTCATCAACTCTTTGGTGAAAAAAGGTTAGTAATTTTTCTGTGGATTCGTGTTTCTTATGATTCGTTCTTCTGTTCCAATTGGGTCTTGTTTAGATTTTGTCAGTTTCATGCCGACATTGAATTGAGGCGAAAGTATCAAGTTTTGTGATTTTGTTTCTGTATGATTGATTAATCATTGGGGCACTTATCTTAATTGTTTTTGACCCTTAAACCCATATAGCTCAATCTTTGCAATGTGTGAATCTCTCGATGTAACATACTCGGTTACATTGTCCATTAACTAGCTTTGTTTTTGGTTGAAACTTGAAGTTTGTAGATGGTGATTGAAAAGTGTGTATTGTTGTATTTTAGGCTTGTTACGATATGCATTTATGTATACCTCATCTTGTTTTGTCTGTCCTTAGTAGATATCATTTTCATGTATCTTCATGGTTGTGTATATGTTTTATGTATATGATACATCAAGAGCTTTCAAGTCTGTGTTTTTGTGTCTATGTGCCTCTGTGATTCGTCATGACTTATGAGTTTGATTTGGTGTTATAGGTGTTTGAAGAATCTGCTGCAAACAACAATGACCACATGGGTGATGAAGAGATTGTAGGAGACGATAGTGAAGCTGAAGCTGCTAAGCGACCAACAACAGAGAGATCAACCTGTGACTTGCCCCCGAAACCAAAAAGAAGGAATACTCATAGGGCAGAGGTATGGCAACACTTTCACCAATCTGAAACTGATATAGCAGTTTGTAGTTGTCGCTATTGTGGTGCTGAAATAAGATGTTATACAAAGAAAGCTGGAACTAGTCCAATGAGGAATCACATAGGTAGATGCAAGATGTATAAGGCACATGTAGAATCTGGTAAACAGAAAGTATTGCTGGTGATAATAGTGGTGTGCTCACAACTATTAGGTACGATAAGGAGTTGTTTAGAATATCTGTGAATGAGATGATTGTCATAAGTGAACTGTCGTTCTCCTTTGTAGAATCAGAGGGGTTTAGGAGATTCTGCTTTAATATAGTTCCATGCTACACAATTCATTGTAGAAAGACTTGTACTAAGGATATATTAGCAATGTATTTGAGAGAGAAAGCTTCTCTGAAAAAGCTGTTTGGGACTAATAAAAAGAGAGTCTCCCTGACAATAGACCTTTGGACAACTCCCACTACTTCTTACATCTACATGGTAGTAACAACTCATTGGATTGATGCAAACTAGGTTTTACAAAAGAGGATCATTAATTTCAAGCCTGTGACATATCATAAAGGTAAAACGATTGCAGGATAGCTGCTTGATTATTTAGAAGAGTGGGGAATTGAGAAATTCTTCACAATAACAGTTGGTAATGCCAAGGCAAATGATAAGGCTCTCATGTTATTCAAGAAAGCTATGAGTATGAGAGGAGACAGTGCATTAGTTAGGGATGGTTCATATCTGCATATGCGTTGTTGTGCACACATCCTAAACTTGATTGTGAAAGATGGTATGAATGATATGAACCATAGCATTGAAGCCATTAGAAATGCAGTGAAGTATGTACATTCCTCCACTAGATTGAAGGCTTTTGCACTCCGGGTGGAGACAGGAAAGGTTTCAAGAGGAAGCTTGTCCTTAGATTGCAAGACAAGGTGGAATCCAACGTATCTCATGTTGATAGCTGCATTAAAGTTAAGAGTAGCTTTGGAAAAGTTGTTGGATGAAGACAAGCTATATAATGACTACTTCTTAGAGCTTGAAGATGATGGGAACAAACGTGTTGGACCTCCGAATTTTGAGTGTTGGGATAAAGCGAATAGGCTAGTTAAATTTCTGAAGATATTTTTCAATTGCACCTTAGCCTTTTCAGCAACCAAGACAATCACATCTCCAATTTGTTATAACGAGATAGTAACAATTGAAAGAAATATGATCCATCTGAATAACCACATTGACAAAGAAGTAAGAGATGATGCAATGGCTATGAGGCATAAGTTTGAGAAGTATTGAGATGGGTTAATCAACATGAATCCACTTGTGATCATTGCAAGTGTGTTTGATCCAAGGAACAAGATGCAGTTTGCTTCTCTTTGCTTTGATAAGTTATATGGCAAAGATAATATGGAAAGCATTCATCATAAAGCATCAATTAAGAGTATTATGAAAGAACTCTATGGATAGTATGTGCTAAGGTTAGGAAGCAGACATGACAGTCAAGGAACAAGATCTGATCATAGGGATTCTGAGCAGTCAAATGTTATACTTGATTTGTCTAATGATGATGGGTATGAGAGGACGAATTCTTTGTACTCTGAGATGGCTAATGAAACTGCAAATGAAGAATCAAGCAGTGAGCTGGATATTTACTTGCTGGAAAAGGTTGTTCCAAGAAGTAAAAACAGTTTAGGGTTAGATTATGATGTCTTATCATGGTGAAAACGAGACAATGTCAAATATCCTATCCTATTAGAGTTGGCCAAAGATGTTCTTGCCATTCAAGTGTCCTCTATTGCTTCAGAGTCTGCATTTAGTACAAGCGGTAGGATTTTAGTTCCTTATCGCAATTGCTTAACACCTTACATGATTGAAGCTTTAATTTGCACACAACAATGGCTTCGAAATACCATTCACGCTGAAAAGCTTGCAGACTTAGTGCAAATGTTTGAAGAACTTGAGTTCCACGATTCACTAGATCATTACTTGTTTGTTTTTACTGTTTTGTTTAAAATTTTGTTAAAAGATTGATGACTATTTTCTTTCTTTTTCTTGTGCAGAAACTTTGAGTCAGCAGGAAGAAGTCGTAATCTACCTTTCTCTTTGCTTTAAAATCTCTGCTCTTTATTTTAGACTCTCTGTTAAGCTTTCTTTCTTTCTCTTTTCTTTACAATTTCTTAGTCTCTAGTCTCTACTCTTTAGTTTAGACTCTCTGCTCATCTTTTTCTAACTTAATTTGCAGGATGCATAAGTCTTTAACTTAGTTTAGAAGGCTGAAGTCATTTTTTGGAAGGTGATCTTGTGAAGATTTTAAGTCAAGAACAATTTGTCTCACTTTCAAATTAGAGTTGGAGAAGGTTTTTACTCTAATTGAAAAAGGTACAAGTATGTTCTGTAGGAGATTAGGAATACTTGAATGTCTCCTTTTGGTGAACTTGTAATAGTTGCAAATGGCCATACTTATTGTGTTTTTTGAGAAATGGTCATACTTATTATGTTTTTTGAGATGCATAATTGCATATGTTCTTTTCAGATACTCATGTAATAGATACAATATGATAATTTAGATTTGTCAAAGTGTTGGCAAATAGTCATTTACTCTGTTTTAAGACTTCAATTTGGTCTAAGAACCGGAAAAATCGATTAGCAATTCGGTCTATTCGGTTATTTTGAATAAATTTAATCGAATTTTCCGACTTTAACCGAAAAACCGATGATTCGAGTTTTTTTTAAATTATTCGGTTCATATCGGTAACCAAACCGATAATCGAAATAACCGACTATCCGAACCGATCTGATCCGAAATAAAATTTCTGATATTTCGGTAGCTTTTACAATTATCTGAATAACCCGACTATCCGAACCGAACCGATCCGAATTATCCGATGTCGCAGGCCTATTTCGCTCCCATCCACTTTACCAACCAATAGTTCACCAGAACCACATGCTCTCCAAGTTCTAGGAGAAGCATTATCCATGGAATCAGCGCGTGCATCAGGAAATTTAACTTATCTGACGCTCACATCTCCCTTTTTCGTGCACGTAAGCAATTTGCAATATCTAATAACACCAAGTTCAGTTGAGAAACACCGATGTAACATAACATACAAGACAAAGATCACATGCGATATTCAAAGAAACAATTTCTGTGTAAAAGTAATTACCTTGCTGCCTGGTCATCTTTTCGCTGTCTGAATAAATGCAGGCCACAAATTTCATCATCCTCAGGAGCACCATCATCACCAAATACAGAATATGCAACGCGAAGATCACCATTACAGGGATTAAGAACCTTAACCTATGGAAAGGATAATAATCAAACAAAAAGAGTTTGATAAATGTTAGCTCAGGCATGGAAGAGATATATATTACACAAATACACATAGCTTAGAGTAAAGGAAAATTTACATTGCCATCTTTTCTTGCAACAACCAAAAGCTGCAATTGGAAAAAGAAGAAGAAAAGACAGAAAGTTCTGAGTTTAGCTATATGACACAAAAATGGAGAAAAGCAAGATAAGAACTAAGAGGCACTCTCCGATAAAATCAGATTTCACAATAGAAATCAGATCCCATGAACACACTCATATTTGCAAATACATTCACCAAATCATTTATGTCCTTACAGAAGTAGTGATCAACGACTATAACTTGAGAACAAAATTTCTAAGCCAACTAGTAATAGCAGACGATAGTATTGCGTAGTTGCAAAGAGAAACAATAACATACTACCAATGATTACTTACTCTGATAAGCTTTAAGCTTAGATCTTCTTCTCAAATGAATAAAGTCGACACCTTTTTCTTTGTTTTTCAATCAAAAGCCTTAAAGTTGTAGTCTTTAGCTCAAAACTGATGGCTTTATCAATAAAAAATCCAACTTTTCATCAAAGCTATGAACTTCTCACAAAGGTAGTAACTTTACTGAATATAAAAGAAAATAGCAAACTTTGATTGAAAAAGAGATATCTGAATACAAAGGAAGATAGATATTAGGTTTGGGATCAATAAAGCTTCACTCTCAACTCCCTCAAAACTCTGTCCACCATTGAACAGCCTCATGGCACATCACCATCGACATCTCTATTACATAAAAGCATAAAAACCTAATATGGCAACACAACCTTATTTATAGTAAACCTAATATATATCATAAATCACTTTTAGCTCACTTACCAAATAATTTTGTCAACTAAAAACATTTCACCCAATCGTCAACAATAAATTATTCGATTACTTAGATTTTATCAATAATGATAACATATTTACTCTTTTCGTTTTTATTAAAAAACAAGTAATATAGACAATCTGATAATGTAAATCTTTACTGTTATATTAAAAATTTTGATTGTTACAATTAATCTATTATATTCAAATAAAATTATGCATTACTATTTTAAGTTTACATATTATACAATAAAATTTTCAAGGTTATACTAATCTTGCAATTTACATTTTCAAAATTATAAAAAATGAAATCATATAATAGATATATATTTTTTTAAAAAACTTAATCATGTAATATTATTTTTAAAAATTTAATAATATAATACTATTATATGGTCATATATATATATATATATATATTTAATATACATTTAATGAGATTATTTATTTCATGAATTCAAAAATACAAAATGATAATATTCCAGTGATTTAGTATTACGAAATACATCACAAAAAATTATATACGATGTGACTTTCCTTGTAAAAAATTATTCAAATGCATACATAAACTCTAAATATTAGACATATATTATATTTAATATTTAATTATCTAAAAAATGTAAAGCATTAATTTCGTTAATGTATATAGAAATTGTATATAAATTTTATAGAAATATTGATATATGTATATTATATTTATGTCAATATACTATGGTTGGTGTATCAAACAAAAACGGAAAAAAGTTAAAATCGGTTTTGTGTTTCATGTGAAGATTGTGAATACAATCATGACCTATGAAATGTATATTTTTTCTTTTAACTATTTATTGATGTTATCTCCGCACATATTATTTTCAATATTATTTGAATTAATTACCCCTGAAATATATGTTACTTTGATAATAAACATAAACAAATGTGATATTATAACTTAATAACGATATACATGAAGATAATATCAATAAACAATTAACTACCGGTGAACTTACATGGCGGCAGTTCAGGCAACTGGGTAGTCAAAGATGACCAATTCTATCTCAAGAGGGACACGATAAAAGCTTTGTTCCGGTTTATCAACATGATCAAAACCCCAAGACAAACTAAGGTGATTCATTCAGAGTAATCTCCTCTTGCTTTTCTTTTTCTTTTGCCATTGTTGTCTTCTACTTAATACGAACCAAACTCGGAGCATAAGTGAGGAGAGCTGGCCAACTAGACGAAGATCCTTCTGTGTTCTCTTTATAAACTAGCTTATGTTTATCCTCTCCAACAACGAAAACGCTGGACCTATATCCATCTAGAACTGGAGAAGTGCAAAAGACCGCCACTTTCTTCTCCTCCTCCACCATAAAAGCCGTCAAAGTTGAAAGAAATGGTAACATAAAATCAATTAAATCCACTTCTAAGAATTTGCTCCAAGTCACCTCTTTGGCCTCCTCATCGATTTTATTGCTCAACCATATACTCAACTTTGGTGAATGATGCGTATTAAAGTTCTCGTGCAATAACGCGAGCTGTTCTCCTCTGATAACTGATAAAGCAATTCCATCTTCTTCATTATTATTCTGATACGGAAGAGGCAAGTACCTGAAACTCTCCGTTGTGAAATCAAAACCGAGTAAGGTATGAGCATATCCAGCTTTTTCAACCGCAGCAACCCAGTAAGTGTTTCCTTTCAACGACACGCCGGGACAAAGATAGGTGTGAGAAAAAGAGCACCATTTATCGGCGAAGCCATCAAGAACCCTCCATGAATCAGAGCTAAACTCGTACATTTCAAACTCATCAGCAACCGCGCGATTCTGGTCGTCTTCATAACAGCAAAACCTCAAGACTTTGTAGCTACGGCAACAAGGATTGCTCTTACCGTATCCAATTGCATAGATATCCTCTCTATGGTAACAGATTCTGGGTTCGATTTTCCTCGTTCCGCCGGTACATGGGTTCAAAACCACAAGTCTCGTAGAAGACTTCCTCGAGCATAACACTAAACCGTCGCAGTGAAAGATTTGAGATATCTCTAAATCTTTTGAAACATTAAGACGGCTTCTAAGTTTACCTGTAAACTCGATAGATGGATCTACGCTTTCTTGAATTCCATGGAGATTGAATCTAACTGAATAAACCCCAGATTTCATCAGTAAGATCAGCTCCTCCTCCTCCTTCTCTTCTTTACACAAGTTCTTCGCGACGAAGTTTTGATCTTTGAACAAATGGTACCATCGTTTGCAAGTAGTTTGAAGTTTGGCTAGAGACTTGCTTGGAACCCAAGAGAGTATTTCCAATTCCAAATCGTGGGGAAGATTGGATAGCATCATCGTCGTCACCCTCTTCCTCGCCATTCCAAAATCCAACAGAGATCGAAATTTAGGGTTTTTTTATTCTTGTGATTTAAGCTCCTTCTGATCTGCTTACAAGTTACAAATATGGCCCATCAAAAGTGTTTAAAAGCCCAAAACTCATCGAAACAATTTGTAACGGAAGGTTTTATTTATTATTTTTTTCACCCAACCCATTTCATTAAACTGCATTTTCTACTTGGTACACATAAAAACGTTAAAATGAATAGTGATGTCAAACTGGTCGTCCGCGTCCAAATAGTCCAATCCGCGGTGGATTTTTTTACTGTGTGTGCGGATCGGACCGCGGCGGGCAGCGGTTCAAAATTTAGTGTCCATACCCGCTCCGTGTGTTTTGCGCAGCTCCGCGGGTCGGTCCGCAGTTCAATCTCGTTCAAATGCTAACAAAGTCGTTTTTATAATTATTTCATGATTATATAATGAGCTAAAACGCTAACATTATTATTGTCATAAATGAACTTATTAGAGAGTCTTAAAAAACACTTTCAAAACAAAAATTATAGAAAATAAAATTCTAAAAATGTCTAACTCAAAAGCAAATGAAACAAATCAACACCAATATGCAAGAGTTAAACCAAATCTAAAATCGAAAGAAATTATTCATGAAATAAAACTCAATGCTGAAAGAGGACTCCGAAACTAAAAGAGGACGTGAGATTCTGTACTTGTTGAGGACGCGAGATCCGATGCTAAAAGAGGACTTCGAAGCTACAGTCGTGATAGGAATACTAAGTACATCGTATGCCATTGAAGATAACTCACAAAATCTACGAGAGTATTTTTCATAATACTGTAGGATGTCAAAACTCTCAAAATTTGTTACGTCTAACGACTGTTTATCAAGATATACTTTAATCACATTTTATAATAATTTTCTTTAAGAAAAATACATATCCGTTAGAAAAAATTATTGCAGAATATTTTCTCGGGAAAGTAACAAAGATTGAAATTTTTATAAAACATGGAGAGAAAGTAATACTTCATGAATCTCGCTTTCACAATAATAGTTTCGGTTTCGTTCCACTAGCTCCAACGGAAGAAGATGATATTCAAGTCTTGAAATTGTTCCCTTGAGCATTATTACGAGTCTATATACTGTAGAAACTGAGAGATTTTGGAGGAAAAAAGAATTGTTTTGCGGTCTATATGCGGTCCGCAAACCCGCAGCGGTTGGTCCGCGCAAAAAATGCCCGTTTGGTCCGCAAAAATTTGGAATTTTTTTTGAATGCCTAAACCCGCCCCGCATCAGAACTACTTGGGCCAAGCCCGTGGGCAACAACCCAAATTGACATCTCTAAAAATGAACCATCTATTCTATTTAACATGGGTAATACATGTTTTTTGTAGTTTTTTTCTGACATATGACCCTGAAAAAACTATGTTTTTAACTAAATAAATCTTAACTCATATGCTTATGACTACAATGTTGGTATCAATTCACAACTTGTTATTTTAGGTTGTTATGCAATTTTATTTATTTTAAAATAAATCGAATTTATCGAGAGTTTTAAAATAATAAGGGAGTTAATTGGATCAATGATTTGAAGTGATTTATGTTAAATTATGAAATATCATGTTATTCAAATAAGAATTTGAAAAAATCTTTTAAAATCTAGTGTTATTGGAGTAGAGATTTAAAAATGTATTTTCAAATCCATTGTTATTGGAAATAATATAAGTAATTGATTTTAAGTGACTTTGGGTGTTTTAGTAGAATTTCTTTGTTAAAAATATAAAGATTCAAATCACACTGATTTAGGTGGGATTACAGAGGATTTTAATAACAAATTACAACAACTTCTTTAATTCACCAAAATTTTCTAAAAGCTCATTAAAATTCAAATCCATCCTAATGTTTGATTTAATACACCCTCCTAAATGTTTTTCCTTTAAATTTTTGTTTTTGTTAATTTTCCCTTTAAAATTTTTTGTAAGTTAATTGTTTTTTTTTCTTTTTCATGTTTCTAACCTTTTAATTGATCAAAATTAAATTTGTTTGATTTGTTTTTTTTTTTTTTTGATAGAGAAGAAAAAGTAATTCAAGGATGGCGATTTTAGGGCGATCTGTGTCTCGCCGCTGCTGATCTACGATACACGAAGGTCACGGTGGATGGTGCCGCCGGAGGCGGTCTTTTGGGTTACGGTTGTCTCTGGTTTTCTCGGCGAATCGTGGTATGTTCTCTGGGGATTGAGAGGCTGTCGAAGGAAAGCTCTCAAGGGTGATTGGAAAGAGAGGGATCAGGAAGAGATATACTCTTTGGTCCAGGGTATCGTCAAGGACTCGGATTGACAGGTAATGACTGGGATTTCGATTGGATTCTGCAGATATGCTTTGGGTATAGGGGGAAGTTTCCAGCTTTTGCAATCGGTATTGAGGATTCTCTAGGCTCTGCGATCTCTTCAGATCTTAACAAAAAAGGAAAGTATCTATAGAGTATTGAGTCGAGGGATATACATTGATTTGGAGGCTCACTCTTCTGGATCAAATCATATCTCCCATGATTCTGAGTGGCGATCTGGTTTAATGGGGAGTTGCCTATTTCTGTTTCTTCGTGAGTCTCTGTTGCGTCATATATATTCACGGGCAAGGGCAAGCTTTCAGTATATTCTTCATAAGTTTCTGCTGTTGGATATTGGTGTCTGGCATTCACAGAAGTGGTCTTTCGCTCGCCAAGCTCTGTGTGTGTTCTCTGGTTTACGGTTTCATCCTCATCCTCTGGGAATTTTTGCAATGGCTCAACTTGGTGTTACCTGTGGAAAGCCAGTGGTACGGGCTGAAGCAGTCCGAATATCGGCAGATGCTAGAGCCAAGAAGGTGAACCAGTTTGCTCTTACTCTCATTGGCCGGCTCATGAATCCGGCAAAGCAGCGGATGGAGAGTCTAATGGCAATTCTCCCCAAGATTTGGAGGCTGGAAGGGAA
>OVAN01016045.1:0-10870 GCA_900406275.1 Anastatica hierochuntica
TGCATGTTTCTAGGACTAGTTTGGCGGTGTTGATTTGCTAGGTCGGGTCTGTGGACTTGCGTACTCTAGCAATCCACCCTCTCGCTGAGTGATTCCCCTGTCACTCACCCCTCTCCTCTTGTCCCTCCCATCTTTGTCTTTTTCAGGTATGTTTNTTGTGTTAGAAGCAGCGACTTAAAGTTCAAGTTGGTGGGTTTTTGCTGTATCGGTTGGTTAATCCTGGTTCTCTCGGAACGGGTGTTACACTTTGTTTTAAAACAAGAAAATGAAAGATGAATCTATCTTTGACGTTGTATTTTAGTGCGTATGTTCGCACATATATATAGAATATTGGGTGGTGGGGTATATAATATAACCTAGCTCATAGGTTTCCTAATAGTAATATCTCTAAAGAAAATTTCTTAAATTATAAAGGTAAAATATTGGCTACATAGACATTCATTTTTGGGTAACTTTGGCTAATTAAGAATAGAGCATATACATTATATAAGTATAAAATCTAGAAATTTTTGGCACAAGTGAAGAGTTAGAGCAAGGTTATTGCAAGTTTCTTAGAAAGATTCTAAAAAAAAAAAAAAAAAAGATTCTAAATTAAAAACCTCTANACCTCTATAATATAAGAACTTTTATTATAGGGGTTCTTAACATTTATTATAGAAAGACTATTTTAATAGTTGTGCTATTTCAAATAGAACGACAATTCGAAAAAGTAATAAACTATAACATAATTAATTTAATAGAACATAACAATTGTATACCAGTAAGTAAATGTTAAGACATCGCTAATTACATATTTGAACCATGTTATAAATTAAAAAGTTAAAAATTGTTTAGCCTATAACATAAAACGGAAAATAAAAAGACGGTTTCATGTAAATGTACTATTTATGTATGTATGAAAATCAAATAACATCTACCACATAACAAAAAGAAAAATTAAATTTACATATACAGAACTATGACATGTAACTGTAATATATAATTAAATAAAACAAACTAAACTTATGAGAATGTAAATTAAGTATAATGAGGTTGATTAGCTATATTATGTTAAATAAAATGTTTTAGGTGCATAATATAATTACTCATTATATAACTTGCAACACGATTTTTTATGTGGAGGGGTAATTCTATGAGATGCATAACATGTTTACACATCGTTGAAAACTAGTAAACAAAA
The DNA here is from genome assembly GCA_900406275.1 of Anastatica hierochuntica. Classification (NCBI taxonomy): domain Eukaryota; kingdom Viridiplantae; phylum Streptophyta; class Magnoliopsida; order Brassicales; family Brassicaceae; genus Anastatica; species Anastatica hierochuntica. The sequence goes on from OVAN01016045.1 coordinate 1,181, forward strand.
TATTATTGGAACGACATTGTGAAAATGGTTATAGAAAATGTATATTTCATTTTAAGCAATTGTTTATAATTAAAAAATGAGTAAATTTTATGAGGGATGAATTAAAAATATGAAACATAGATTAAAGAAAAGTCGTACTATATGAAATAGCACGTCTATTTTAAACACATTTAAATTAAAATGTGTTATTAAATTTTACTTAAGAAAGCATATCCATTTTTAAAAACTCAAGTTAACACATATGCAAAAAGAAACCTTTATATTTTTTATTTAATCAAAATCTGAATTTATTATTTTCTAGAAACATAAAATCTCAAGAGAAAGTAGAAGGGGTTTAGTTGAGAAGAGGGAGAAAAAAATTAACTAAAATAGAGAGAAAAGATAATAAAGGAGGCGCGTGGGAGAGCTAGCGGTGGGACAAAATAGATATTAATAGTCCCTCTGTTTCAATTTAAGTGAAGTTTAAGGATACTACACACATATTAAGAAAGTACAAATTCTCATATGATTTGTCTTGTTTATATCAAAAAATCATTAAATAAAACTAATTCAACCAATAAGAGAAAAAACTACGCAATATGATTGGCCACATATATCAAATTACATTAAATCACTATATAGAAAATTGAAAATATCAAATATTTTGACACAAAAAATTCTCTTAAACATTATTTAAATTGAAACAGAGGGAGTACAACTGACACCCTTTTATCTTGTTGGAAGGTCATAAACCTAAATAATGAGGCTTTCATTAATATCAGATAATCAAGATACCGTTAATAATTTTAATTATTAATATATTAAAAAATTATTTTGATAAGATAAATAAAATTAGTTAACTTAATAATAATTATTATATTTAAAAAATATGTCTGAAATTTAAATGTTAAATCCAAAGAAATTTTTTTATTGTATTTTCTACACTTAAAAAAGGTTGGAGTTCTTAATAAGATTTACAAGTTCGGTTTTGGTTAAATCCAACCAAAACAATCATATTCATATTTTTCATAGTTTTGATGATAAAACGTGATCTATATTCATATTTTTCATAGTTTTGATGGATTTTGGATGGTAAAGAAGAAATCTACGTCAAATTATGAAGATAGAAGTGAAAGCAATTTACTTTAGATTTTTTTTCGATAATGGTACCGATCAATTTTTGTCGATGCATAAGTTTTTTACATATTGTTATTAATAGAGTTCACATAAAATATGTGTATATATATATATATATATATATAATTCTTTTCAAAAAAACGGTTACGGTTACAGTTACAGTTTTACGGTTAATATCATGGTTAACCGATAGTTGAAATACGGTTACGGTTAACTAACGGTTATGGTTAAAAAATACGTTTAACCATACCTAATATAATTTCACGGTTGACGGTTACGGTTGTAACCGTTTCATAGGGTTACGGTCTGGTTACGGTTTAAAAACGTAACGGTTACGGTCCGAAATACGGTTACGGTTAGGTTTTGGCCATGCTTAAGTGGTATGCATACTTCCATTTACGTAGATTAGAAATGTTTGGGGAAAAAACTTTTAGGATTAAATCTTTTTCCTTATGTTCTTTTCTCTTTCACAGATTCTTATTCCTTACGTTCGTTAGCTACTGAATCTCTTGAAAAGGTTCACATTAGTTCATTATATCACGTTCTATTTAATATACATTTATGTTTGATAAACAATGGATAGGTAAACATGGGTTAAAAAAAGCAATAACAGAAGGGTGGAGCAGGAATATGTCAGATTCGATAAAATCTTTGACTCACCATATCTAGAGTTGGTGTCTGCCATTGCAACCTGGAAGAAAGGCGCTATGTCCATTACGGAAAAACTCATAGAAGAACTCAAAGACCGTATTCACCAAGTTCATTCTGACGAAAATACTTCTTATGAAACATTGAAGAAATTAAAAGATAAATTAAACAAGGCATTCCATGAAGAAGAAGTACTCTGGAAACAAAAAAAGCAAGATCAACTAGCTGAAAGAGGGAGACAAGAATACAAAATTCTTTCATGCCTCGACCAAACAAAGAAGAGCCAGAAATCGGATTATGGGTTTAAAAGACCTCGATGGAGCCTGGATAGATAATGCGGCTGGGATCGAACGAGTGGCAGTGGGCTATTTTAAGGAATTGTTCTACTCCTCAAATTTGAGAGAATATGATCGAGTTCTAAACAATATTCCTGTGAAGGTTACAGAGACAATGAATGGAATTTTTAACAAAGGAGTTCTTGGAGGAAGAAATAAAGAAAGCCTTATTCTTAATAAAACCGGAAAAAGCCTCTGATCCAGATGGGATGACTGGCTTCTTTTACCAACAGTTTTGGGATGTTATAGGTAAAGATCTCATTAGTGTGATGAATACTTTCTTTGAGACAAGAAAGTTTGAAAGAAAATTGAATGAAACTAATATTTGTCTGATTTCAAAAATGGATAGACCAACTGAAATGGTTGGTTTCAGACCTATTAGTCTATGTATTGTAGGATATAAAGTAGTATCCAAAATTCTTACACACTGACTAAAGAAATTTCTTCAAAAATTGATTTTGGAGACACAATCAGCCTTTGTGGCTGGTAGACTAATTACGGATAACAACCTTGTTGCGCAAGAAAACTTCCACGCCTTGAGATCCAATCCGACGTGTAGAAAAAAGTTCATGGCAATCAAAACTGATATGAGCAAGTTGTACGATCAAGTGGAATGGGGGTTCCTAAGAGCCTTTATGCTAAAGATGGGCTTCAACAGTCGATGGGTAAAGTGGGTTATAAGCTATATTACTACAATGTCATATCGGGTTCTACTGAATACTGCCCGCAAAGGCCACATACAGCCAACTTGGGGCATCGGACAAGGAGACCCGATATCCTCGTACCTATTTATACTGTGTACAGAAGCTCTGGTCGCACAACTAAAAGATGTCGAATGGAACAAGAGGATACATGGTCTCCAAATCTCTCAGGGCGGTCCTCCAATCTCACATCTCCTCTTCGCAGATGATAGCCTTTTCTTCTGCCGTGCTAAGGAGGCAGAAAACAAGGAGATTATTGACATAATCCGCTATTATGGCGAAGCTGCAGGAAAAAAGATTAATCTTACAAAATCATCAGTGATGTTCGGAAACGATGTTCCGACATCTACAAAATCAATCATCAAATAAACTTTAGGAATATACCAAGAAGGGGGTATGGGCACATACCTAGGATTACCAGATAAAAAATATGAGGGTCTAAGGCGCAAGTACTTTCCTTTATCCAAGATCGTCTCCAGAGCCGAATTAACACCTGGTCAGAAAAATTCTTGTCGAAAGGTGGGAAAGAGGTGATTATTAAGTCAGTGGTGCATGCACTTCTGGCTTAAGTAATGTCGTGCTTTTTGCTTCCCAAAGCGATATGCTCTAAGCTAAGTAGTGCAATTACTTCTGGTGGAGCACGAACTCCGATGGAAGGGGAATCCATTGGATGGCTTGGGATAAGCTGTGTGTACAATTATCAGAAGGGGGACTAGAATTCAGAACCTTCGAAAATTTTAACCTAGCCCTTCTAAGAAAAAAAACTGTGGAGATTATTACGTTATCCTAATTTCTTGGTTAGTAGAGTCTTAAGAAGAAGATATTACCGATATGACAGCCCCTTGGAGATCTTAAAATCTAATCGGTCGTCATATGGATGGCGCAGCATCCTAGCAGCAAAACCTCTCCTACTTTCAGGACTTCGAAAGACTATTGGGTCGGGTATGACCACCAAGGTTTTGAACGTACTTTGGATCCCCATTATTCCGACTAGACCCCCTATTGGAGTAAATGCTGAGAAAGATCCTCTATTGTATATTAATGACCTTATGGACTCAAGTACAAAAGAGTCGAAAATTGATCGTCTTGAGGACCTATTTGCCCAAGAAGACATTAAACGCATCAAAGGAATAAGACCAACTAAAGCTTATTCTAGAGATGGTTATTGATTGTCGTTCACCACTTCTAGGAATTACACGGCTAGATCAGGATATTGGGTCGTGAGAGATTTATCTTGCCTTGCTTGTGACCACCCTGTTCAGGGACCTACAGTGGCAACACTTTTGGCACAAGCTTGGAAATTAAAAACTACTCGAAAACTAAAACATTTTGTGTGGCAATGTTTATCAGGATGTCTGGCAACATGCCAAAGGCTACATTACAGGCATATAAGTAAAGATAAAGGTTCTCCTATATGTGGCATAGAAGAAGAATCAAATCATATGTTGTTTGAATGCCCTCCTACAAGACAAGTGTGGGCACTAGCGTCTATTCCCTCATCTCCATCCATGTTCTCTCGACCTTCACTTTACGAAAACTTCTCATATCTCTTCTGGGAGGCAAAGAAAATTGGAAAAAATGAGGCAGCTCTACAAGCTTTCCCATGGATCTTATGGTTTATATGGAAAGCAAAAAACCACCTCGTTTTTGTCAACTTTCGGGAACAAGCATAAAATATTCTAGATCACGCCACACAAGAAGCAGATTTCTGGAGCAAGGCGAACGAAAGTACACCAGAAGTAGACCCACAAGCATATGAAGAAACTGAGACGCCTAAGGGTAATCCTGTGACTCTTTGGACTGAAGAAACGCATGTATTCTAGGTTGATGGCTATGGGAGTGATGATGCTGCTTTTAGTGGATATGGATGGACATACACTATTGGAAGGCAAAGGTGTCAATATGGATATCGAAGTGCACAAGACAATCTCTCTCCTCTCCACGCAGAGTTAGAAGCACTGATGTGGGCTATGGAATGTATGATTGCATCCTCTACGGTGGAGACTGTCTTTGGAACGGATTGTATGCAACTAATCTCGATGGTATCTAAACCAGAGGATTCGCCAACTTTTGCAACATAATTGGAAGATTTCCAAACTTTAAAGAGTTTTTCCCCTTTGTTTCACATTTTCTATATTTATAGAAATTTGAATGTTGTTGCAGACAATCTTACCAAAACGGCAAGGTTAAAAAATATAATTGTTACCCATGTAAGCACCACGGTTGCCTCGCTCCCATTAGAGAGGAGCGACGGTCCGAAAACTTAATAAATGAGTTTTGACGACAAAAAAAAGAATTTAATAGACTTGGTACAAACAAAATCTAACACAAGTAGAACAAGCAAATTTAGTATGGTTTATGCATAACAATCAACAAGTAGAATTAACGAAAAAATTCAAACAGAAACAACAGTAAAATATTGAGGTTGACTGGTATAAGACAAAACTTCGATTATTTTTGGGTAATTAGACTGTATTATTCATGGATTGCTAAAAAATTAAGGATATAACAAGCAGGAAAAAAGAACCCTACTTACTTTGAAATCAAGACTTTTTTGCCCCTCAGTGCCCAAATCTCACGCGCTCGTGCGAGTATCTTGGGGATCCGTTTCAAGCAGTTTTTTTTTTCAAAAATCTGACATTGCGTCTACGTTTGAGAGATGAAGTTTTATGTCAAACGAAGTCTCTGCAATCTTTCTCACTTCCCCTTCTTCCTCTTCTTTCCCCATCGTCACCGTCGCTTTAATCAATATACTCTTCCGTCCGTAAATACGACTATGTTAATATTGAAGCTCTTTTTTCCATCTACACCCGACGCGGGATCAGTGAAACTGAAATCTCTTTCCATAACTGTACACGATGGGCCTAAGGTTCGTCATCTCTTTCTCGGTGAGTGTATGTGTGGTTTTTGTAATTTTTGTAGCTTTTGTAATAGTTTGTAAATTTATGTCCTATCGATGACAATTTTGTTCGTCATATTGTTTTATATGTTTCTCCTTTGTAACAATGATTAGGGTTTTCGATTGTATAGGGGATTTGTGTCATGTTACCGATATTGCTAAAACTAATTTTGTTAGTTCTTTGGTGTGCCGAAGTGTATTATATGTTTTTTGTTACTTTGATTTAAAAATGCGTAACTGCTGTTAGTCGATTAAAATTTTGTAACTCATGTTCTGTTTTATTAGTATTGCAGTTGATGGTCTTCATCTTCTTTATTGTTAAAATTGAGTACTTGTTAATATGCTTTTCGAAAGGCTTGTATATGTTTTAGGGTCCATACTGAGTTCTTTTGATGTGATTATTTGCAAATGTTAAGTGCTGCTATGGTTTCAGACTTTTTATAAATTTTTGGCCTGTGGTTTTTGATCTGTGTAAAGTTAACAAATTGTGTAGACTGTCTACTTAGGTAACTATGTCTATGTATATTTATTAGTCTATGGATGTAGTATGTCGAAGTTTGTGGTTTCAGACAATTTGCTTCATGTATGTATTTGACTTCCCCGTGATCTTGTTACAGAGGGAAGAGTTGAATTGCTATGATGGATGATCCTGAAGAGTATGAGATACCGCCCCATATGTTTGCAATTGGATGTGAACCGTCGGGCCAACGTCGTATCAACAATTACTTCAACCTCCGTTTCATTGAAGATATTAAGGTAGCTCTAGATACACGGGAGTATCAGCTACTCCGTGATTCTCAGTTTGGTACTTTGTTGTCAATGGGGAACCAAACTTTCTCGGTCATGTTTGTTCACTACATCCTACATAGGCAGTTAGTGACAAACAAGAGCCATGAACTATGGTGGCTTTTCGCCGGTAAACCAATAAGGTTCAATTTGAAAGAGTTTGCTGTCGTCACTGGAACTAATTGCAAAAAAAATCAAACGTATTAAAAAGAAAAAAGTGGAGCAAAAGAAGGGCAAGGAGAACGCGTCCTCAAGTTTGGGGGATGTATCTTTGTTCACTCAGTTTTTTGACAAAGGTAGCAAGCCAACTACTGATTGGGTTCATGACAAGCTATATCATGGGAAGAAGTACAAGGACCCAATGACACGGCTGCGACTTGTACTTTTAATTCTTGTCTATGGTATTTTGTGTCCTATGGCTCAGGCAACGACTATAAAAGAAGAGTATTGTGAGCTTTTAGAAGACGTGAATGCGTTCCTTGCTTACTCGTGGGGCCGTAAGTCTTTCACAATTAATGTTAATAGTGTGAAGAGTTGTGAACCTGTGAAGTTTTCCTAGGATTCAGTTGCCATTCCAGGCTTCCCCCATGCTATTCTTCTGGCTACAGTTGCTGCCTGTCCTGCTATAACCAACAACCCGATAACGATAGAGTGCATTGAGGAAGAAGGTTGCAACATCGATGAGATAGTTTGTCGCATGTTGGAAATTAATTTGATGATAAATGTGGAGCATGCTAGGAGGCTTGACAGCAAAGGGCATGTATGATGTTCAATCCTTTGTTTCCTTGAAAATCAAAATATCATACATATTACAATATTAGATTAGACTTTATAACTACAATAGACTGTCTATCGACTTAATATTAAAGTAATTGATGTGTGCCGTTTTTAGCGATGATATTTAGCCTTTATACACGCTTTTTTTTTGCTAAATAAATGTTGTCTAATGTGATATGAACCATATACTAAGTATGTTTAGCCTTCCTCCAATGTGACCATTTACTAAGTATATAGACTGTCTATTTTAGTAGGCAGTCTAATGTATACTATATGAAACTCATCCTATATGATGTAGCTGTTTTTTATAGGTTTCTGTTAGTTCTTGCTTTGGTGATAAGCTAGCTGATTCTGATAATGAGCTTGTGTTTGCTGATGAAGAATCTGATTCGCATGTTGATTATATTGTTTCACTGATTCGTGAAGACTATTTGTTCGAACACAATTCGTGGGTTGGGGGGGGTCAGAGCTGATGACATTCGTGTCACACGTCCTGGCAAAGAACCTGCGCAGACAAAACCAAACTCCCAGTCAGATGGAAATGAGGATATGGGTGATCGTACAGAGTCGCCTTTGCGAGAGGATTCCCCGCATGATGAAATGGAAACTGGTGGTATACGCATTTATGTTTGCCTTTGGTATGGTATATAAGTTTGTAGGTATCTCAATAACTACTATATTGTTTTCTATTCGTTGTTCAGGTTCACCACATAATTTCGGCACTGACATGCATGAGGTCAGTGAGAGGGACAATGCCCCTGCTGAATCTGGAGATCGACCAGGTACATGTTATATCTTTTTTCCTTTGTAGTTTTAGACTATCTATACTGTAGTCTTGGTCTGTCTAAAAATAAATACTTGTGTTAGACTGTCTATCTTAATAGACATGTTATGTGTGATGCCTGATTTGATTATGTGTGTCTATTTAATAAATTAAAGAAGTTTTTCATAAATTGAGGTTGTTGATATTTTAATAACTAATATATATTTTTGTCATCCTTGTCCAGGTTCATCACACACATTGCTTGTTGACCCACATGATGTCAGCGAGAGAGAGGATGCCCCTGACGTAGTTGGAAATCGGCTAGGTACATGGTAGATCTTTTGCGGCGCAGGTTTAGACTAGCTATAGTATACAACTGTATGGGTGTGGCTAACCAGAATTGGTCTATCTAAAAGTAATCACCTATGTTATATTGTCTATTTTAATAGACATGTTATGTGCGCTGTCTTGTTCATTAATTCAATTTGATGATATTTTGATTACTATTGTATTGTTTTCTCTTTCTTGTACAGGTTCGCTCCAAAACTTGCATTCTGATCCACATGAGGTTAGTGAGAGAGACGATGCCCCTGTCATAGCTAGAAATCGGTCAGGTACATGGTAGATCTTTTTCCAGCTTTTGACGATCTATATTATAGTATTGTTTGTGTTCGGATAAACAGTCTTGATCAATTCTTAAGAAAATCACCTTTGGTAGATAGTATATCATAATAGATAGTCTATATTTTCTGACTAAATTCATTATATGTTTCTACTGAATAAATTAAATAAGTTATTCATTAATTCAATTACAGATGAAGTTCATGAGGTGGACAATTTTAGACCACCTGTTAACGCTAATGAGACAATTATGGCTTCTTGTGAGGTTGCTGTAAATCTGGAAACGAGTACTCAAGCGCCAATACCTGCTGAGGTTTTTAGTACATATTCTATGCACCCCTATGTTTACATTGCATGGTGAAATTATATATTGATCTTCGTATTTTCAAGGGCCTAAGTTGGCCATAAGAGTGGATACCTTGAAGGGTGGAGCTGGCGAGCAACCTGCTACTACAAGTGTGCAGTCTGCTAATATATCAGCCAGCGAAGTAAGTGGATTGTTGTTGTCATGCTTTCTAAAGATTTGGGATGTATATTCTATGTAGCATATGGCTTTAGCGGTTTGTGGTTATATATTAATTCCAATTATGACCAGATATTTATGCTTTTTTCTGTGCAGGATGCAGTGACTCCTGATCATTAAACACCAACTGCTGCTGCTCGATTCGCTATGTTGAATTGTAGAAGTCGACTCTTGAGATAGATTCTCCTTCGTTCTCGCTAGGCTTGACGTAAGAGGTGTCAATTGCATTCCCTTAACCTCATGTCACATTTATTGTTAAATAATTGTTTATGTTTTGACTGTGTTGTTTTATGGTAACAAGACGGGACCTGACCTCGTGATGTTTTTCTCCACTTACTGGGCAGGTAGATCACACTGTTAAGGACACTGACAGCCCACGGTCATCCAACCTAGCAGGGGAAGCGAGGGTAGCACCTGATCCAGATGGTGCAGAAGTTAGTGTGTTTGATATACTATATATTTATAATGTGTATTTGTTGTGAAACTTAATGAGAAGGATATCTTTATTAATGATAGAAGCA